>BLBF01000044.1:23362561-23470091 GCA_015471245.1 Laticauda colubrina | reverse complement strand
CACTCCTGCCTAGATGACTGGGACGGTGAACATTTTAGAAAAAAGGTTCCTGTCTTCTTGGACAAGGAAGAAGACTCGTCATAAAAAATAAAAACAGAGGAGATGTTGTAACTATGTATCATTTATGTGTTTGCAACTGTGTATCATTGCAACATTGTATCATTCACGTGTAATCATTAAGCTTCTGTCTTCTCAGTGACCTTTTACAGGGCACGTACAGAGGCAAGGAGTCAAACATTTGCAGAAATGGTTTATTCACTTGGGATTACATTGTCTGGCATGCAGCTTTGTGAAGAAGAAATATCCTGATCAAATATAAATCTTGCCATCCTGTCTGTCCTGGTATCTTGCTTTTGTTTGAGCCATTGTTAATTCTGTATATTCCGTCTGACCTAGGCTTGACCTAGGTTCTGAATAAACAATCACCCCCTTTTGAATGAGCATAATAAAAGAGCGTGTACCCAGACATTCTGGGCGCACTCATCGCGAGGAACTTCGTCTCCTGTCGTTTCTCTCTCCTTCGCTCCCTATCATGAGACGCCCATCTGATGCGGGATAGCAGATACCGCAATTAACTTAATAGATTGATATAGAATACAATATAAAATATAGCACCATTGGATGAATGTATAAGATTAAATCATAATGAAAATTAGAATATCTCGTATAAAATGATGGAAAAATAGTCAAATGAATGTTTAATAATTGATATTATATAAGCAAAAGCTAGATCGATAAGGTGAGAATTTATATAACTTGTGAGTAATGGTAAAAAAAGGATAGCACAAAAGATTGTAACCAACTTACACACCGTATGTAAAAATTGAAAGATGGTTTTGTTTTTATGTTTTGTTCGTATGTTTGTTGTAAAAAATAAAAACTTTGTTTTTTTAAAAAATAAAGAAATGACAACGCAGCCAACCTCCCCACAAGTATATGGCAGCACTGATAAACTCCGTGGCCAAAACACTAATCACCAGAACCAAATGCCTGACAGGCAAGACACACATAAAGACTGAACTATGCACCCTGACTAAAGTACTGACAGCTAACGGCTTCCACAAAAACAAAATCACCAGCTTGATCCACAAAAATACACTAAGACATAATAGAGACCTAGAAGATGAACAGACCTATGGAACACAAGCACGAAGCACCAGCCTGAAAATGGCAAGTGGGACCTCATCGAAACGTTGCTAAGATGCTCTCAATCTTATGCCCTACATAAGAGGTACTACAGACAAAATCAGTAAGATACTACACAAGCATCATATCACGACTGCCTTCAAAACAGACAAAAAAATAGCAGCCATCCTTAGAAACCCCAAAGATAAAACTGACCTGGAAAACCAAGGCATATATAAAGTCCCCTGTGCTTCATGCCTGGCCACATACATTGGACAGACCAATAGAAGAATAAGTACCCGCCTGGATGAACACAAAAATTCAGTAAAAAAGCTGGAACACACCTCCTTACTCGTCCAACACATGAAAGCCACAGGTCATAACATCAACTTCAATGGCACCAAAACCCTAGCCACTATAGAAAACCCCAGCCACAGAATCATCAGAGAAGCCATAGAGACTGAAAAAAAATGCTATTTTTCATTTTAGAAAAATGCTATTCATGAAAGCATGAATAGAAGAGATGATTCCACCAGACTGTCAATCATTTGGAAGCCTGCACTCTCAAATAGAAAGATCTCTAAACCACAAGCCAGGCAAACACCTGTGCACAAACAGACTCCCCCTGATACCTCCAGCTCAAACACACCCTAACCAGGCACCCAGATGGAACCATCTTCCTAATAGATGATAGCCATCCTTTTTCTCGGAGCCAGGCTGCACTGAAAGCCTCCAATACAGGAACACAGTGTTGCCAGCCAATCAAAGCCACAAAACAGACAGAAGAAACTAGAAACACCAATCAAGCAGAACACAGCAAACTCCAAGACCAATAAACACAGACCAAGACTCCCAACAATCAGGATGAAGAAAAAACCATTCTGGCTCAACAGTAGGCTAGCCTCAAATTTAAAACTGAAATGGCTGTGATAGTCTGACTCACAGACAAACTCAATACAGAAGCCTGATGATGGCAGATGAGATTCTGCCGAAACATTGCTACAACTTTAAAAGCACAGCTACAATGACGTGGGATAATACCTGAAGGAAGCTGAACAGCATACATGTAAGTACCTGTGAAAACTTAAGAAAACAAATATCAGATCTCTTTGGGGAGGAAATAAATAGCCAGACCAAAACCTATGAGAAGCTGGAAGTTAAAAGAGCAGAAATATTATGTGACCTGAAATTCCTACGCAGCTGCAGAGACAACAATGCAACACCAACCTGCTTCAAATTAACATTTTATCACAGCACAGCAGCTACAAAACGTATCCTGAAAAGAACTGAAATGGCTCTACTCAGGAACGAGCTCCAGTCATAAGAGATTCCAATTGGATCAATTAAACAAAGATTTGCTAGCACTACACCTGAAATTGAGCGGCAAAATCCACCCTCTACTTTGGGATAAGATAAAACAACTTAGTTGGAGAACTGAAACTGAAACCACTTACAAAAATGAAAAACTCTTGAAGAAACCAAAGAAATTGGAACATGACAAGAAAGCCCCCAACAACTCACAACAACACCTGAAACAATTAGTACACGTTTCCAACAGAGAACTCACCAGAACAGAAACAGATGTTCTAACCAATGGATTCAATTATGCTATAGCACCCAAAAAAATCCCCACAGAATCCATCATATGTGCAGTAGAATCCAGCCTAACTAAATTAAATACAGATGAAGCTGACAGAATAAGACACCAGATGTATACTCCTATGCACAAGGAAACCACCCAAAAGCAACTTACACAAAGAGGAATTCAAAGTGCTACAAACCCTAAAAAATGATTACAGCATAATCATACTCCCAGGAGACAAAGGGAATGCCACAGTAGTAATGGATAGAAAAGACTATGAAACAAAATTGACAGACCTACTCTAAGACTTCACATACAAACCTATAAATACAGACCCAACCACATATCTGGAAAAATTAAACAAGAAGAAAATTATAACCAGCCACATAAGCAAGAAATCCAACAGACGATCATCCCAAGAGAAAAATCTTCCAGATGCCCCAAACTATACGGCCTCCCAAAAATACACAAAGAAGGCATACCTCTCAGACCCATAGTCAGCTCCAAAGGAGCACCACTACAAAATCTAGCTAAACACTTAGCAAAACAACTACAGCCCAATACTGAAACCTCAGCTTCATATGTACAAAACTCATACCACTTCTTAGAAATGATCAAAGATCTACACATGGAACAAGATCTGCTTGTAAGTTTCGATGTGGTTTCACTATTCACTCAAGTCCTGATAAAAGAAACTTTGAAATCATCAAAAATAAATACCAACCAGCTAAACACCTCATGGAACTAACAGAACACTGCTTAACCAACATATATTTCATATACAAAGGACAAAGATACAAGCAAATTGAAGGAGCCCCTATGGGATCACCACTGTCACCCGTCATTGCAAACCTGTTCATGGAAGAATTCGAATCCAGAGCCCTGGCTAATGCCACCCACAAACCCAAACTATGGCTAAGATACATCGATGACACATTTGTGATTTGGCCCTATGGAAAAGAAAACCTAAACAATTTCCTAACACACCTAAACAACGCACACCCCAAAATCAAGTTCGCCATGGAAATGGAAATAAACAAACAACTACCATTCCTTGATGTACTAATCTACAAAAGAACAGATGGCACACTAGGACACACTGGATTCCAGAAGAAAACACACACCAACTGCTACCTCAATGCCCAATCCCACCACCACCCAGCACAGATAAACTCAGATAAGCTGCTGCCTCTTGATTGGTTGATGGAGTTGATGTTGGTATAGTGGGCTGTGTGATGGCTTGTGAGTTTTGTTGTGGAGATATCCTCGATCTTGTGCTGTAATCTCCTGGGTCATTTGTTTTGTAGTGATCTTTTTTCCATTAGCCTCTTGTGTTTTAACGGCTTAGGTAATGGGTTGTGTGATGGGCTTGCGAGTTCTTTTGTTGTGGTATCCTGGGTCCTGCATTGTAATCTCCTGGGTCGTTTGTGTTTTGATCTCTTTTCCATTAGCCTCCTGTGTAGTAACGGCTTGAGTAATGGGTTGTGTGATGACCTTGTGAGACTTATTGCTGTGGTATCATTGGTCTTGTGCTGTGATATCCTGGGTCATTTGCTGTGTTGCAACTTCTTGAGTTCTTGTGGTGTAATTTCCTGAGTATTTTGATGTGATATCCTGAGCGGGTGACTGTGATGTAGTATTCTGGGTTTTAGTCTGTCTTCGAGTTTGGGGTCTGGGTCTGTGTTCTTGGTGTGTGTAAGCTTGTTTGATTTTGGGGTCGGGGGTTTGACAGCTGGCGAAGCAGCCGTGGTCTGTTTTCTGGATGGTGGTTGCTCTTTGTTTATAGGATGGGTTTGGGCCTGGGTCTGATGAGGTGGATTTGCAGTGGTGTCCCATGTTGTTTTGGGTCTGGTGTTGGTTTTCGTGGCTGTGACTCGTTTGTTGGTAAGGACTAGCTTCCAGATGTCTGGTAGGTGTGAGGTATCATCCCATCTATTCATGTTATGGGGGTGTTTCTCTATCTCGATGGCTTCCCTGATTATTATCTTGCTGGAGTGTTCAATGTTGGATATTAATTTGGTTCCTTTGAAATTAATTTCATGTCCTGTGGCTTTAAGGTGCTGGAAGAGGGGGAAGCATTTTCTTCTTCTCTGATGAGGGCCCATCTGGTCCTGCAAAAGGGAGGAAGAGGCATATGCGGGGACGGGAGAGGAGGCAATACTCCATTGAGGAGGAACACGAGGATGAGGTGCTGGAGTGGCTGAGAGAGAATGGCTATCTGTGGCGGAAGGGACACCGTCTCTACAGGGACACCAAGCGGAAGCATGCTACTTGGAGAGAGAAGGCAGAGAGTCTGGGCTAAGCAGAGAGTCTGGGCTACACTTCGGAGCTGCTCCTCGGCTGGTGGAAGCACATGCACACCTGGTACGGGAAGCTGCACCTGAAGAAATCTGGCCAGGCCACGGTTAAGCTGACGGACAGAGAGACCTACGTCATGGCCAGGTGCAGCTTCCTGGAGGGTGAGATCCACCACCGAGAAGCACCAGCAGCCCCTCTCACTACCCTCTGTCTCCGGCAGCCTGCTGAGAGCCAGTCCTCTAACGGCCGAGAGTCAGCTCCTGTCTCCAGGCAGGTTTCTGTGGAGCGTGCCACGGTGGAGAACCCGTGGACAGGTGTTTTAAGTATCTTGGAGCGCGTGGAGGACTCCCTGGTGCGGTGGGAGAAAGGAGACGTCGTGTGCACCACAGCCCTACCCGCATCCACCCCCAGCTCCACCTCCACAGAAAGGCAGAGAGCCAGACCGGAGGGGCAGAGCCACACTGTCCTGCTGGAGATCAGGGACACCATCCGGAGCAGCATAGATCTCCTCTCTCAGCTGATCCACACCGACTCCTCATCCTCCAACTGCAAGCCCTTCTTCACCTATGTGAACCAGACCCTGACGGACATGGCGGAACCCCAGTACCAAGTGGTGAAGGACCGGATCACCGAGCTGCTTCACAACCCTCCAGACCCAGAGGAACCTGCTCCCACCCAGTCCAGGTCTGCTCCTCCACCCCAGGTGATGTCCCTCCCATTCCAAGGCTTTCCACAGGCCCTCACCTACCAGGGCTACGGCTACCAGGAGGTCCAGCAGCACAGGAAGCAGCCCTTCCCAGTCCAGGCACAGAGTCATCGAACGACACCGTTGCCACCGGTTCCACTGATGCCACCGATGCCACCCATGACACTGATGCCACCGATGGCACCGATGCCACCCATGACACTGATGCCACTGACACCAACGATGCCACCCACAACACTGATGCCACCCATGCCGATGCCACCAACGCCAGTCCTCACCCAGCTGCAGACCAGACAGCCCCACTACACTGCTCCTTCCTCCACCCCACAGCCAAGCCCGGCCTCAGTACATCTGTCGTCGGTACTGGGGCTGACACCCCATTGCATGGAGGAAGGAGCTCTCAGCATCACGGATCTGAGCCAGCTGTCCGAGAGCTTTCTCAACACACCGTCACCTGTTGTCCTCTCGGGGCCAGGCACCCTAGTGGGGCTTCAAACCAGCACTCCAGCACCAGCCACCTCTACAGCATCTGGACTCTTCACCCCTGAGACTGGACACCTCCAAGTGACCAAGAGGAGTGCCAGAGACTGGCTGGCTGGCTACCTGTGGACTTTATTTGGACACTTGACTTGGGTCATTTTTCTTTTACAGCTTGTTGTTAATAAAGTCTATCTTTGATTCACACATTGCTTCATTTCTTTTTTTTAATAAAGTCTTGGTGGAAACTTTTAGAAATGGTTTAAGCCTTTGCATGCTTGTGGGATGGGTTAAGATAGCAGTGGGGTGGGCAGGGATACCTGTGGAATGAGCAGGGATACCTTTGGGATGGGTAATAGCTGTGGGATAGATAAACCTCCAGTGCAAGCATAGTGGGACTGTATGGTCCACCCTCCCAGGTGCCAAACCTACGGCCCTTTATTATCAATAATAATGTAATAATCATCCACACATGTCAACGTAAACATAACTCTTTATTAAACGCCCTGTTCATTGTAGGCCCACCCAACATACATGGCCCAATCACATCCGTGTGATGAGACAGGCTGAAGGAAGTATCCATTAAGCATCTATCATCCTGTTTTGCCACTCCACCACTCCAGCTGGGGAGTTGCACCAGTGTTTCAGGAGGTTGTGCTGCTTCTTCCCTTCACGTGAGGCTCTGTTGGGGCCTTGCACATCCTCAGTGTCTATCAGGTTTTGCCCTTGCCTCCATTCCCCAGGCTCCATGTCCCCATTGGCTTGTTAGAGATCCACGAGCCTGTTCTGCAACACTGGGTAGCGGGTGCACATGAGATTGTGCAGGATGCAGCAAGCTTCCACGATCCTCCTCATGGTCTCTGGGCGATGCTGCATGGTTGTGAGAAGTACCTGGAACCTGTTGGCCAGGATGCCAAAGGCGTTCTCCACCACCCGTCTTGCCCTGGACAGCCTGTAGTTGAAGATCCTCTCTTCACGGGTGAGGAGTCTGGAGGTGTAGGGCTTCATGAGGTAGGTTCTGAGGGAGAAGGTGTCATCCCCCACGATGAAGTAGGGCACATCTTGCGTGTCGTTGGGCAGTGGGTCTGGATCTGGGAAGCCCACGATGAGGTTGCGTTCCAGCCCCTCCTTGAGGTCACTGGGGTTGTATACCTGGGCATCTGAAGCATCGATGTACATGCATTTGTAGTCAGCATCGACCATGGTGAAGAGGATGATGCTGAAGAAGCCCTTGTAGTTGAAATAAGTGGACCCCGACTTGGCTGGCGCTTTGCAGGCCACGTGCTGCCCATCTATGGCTCCAACGGTGTGGGGGAAGTTCCACCTCTGATACCACTGCTCTGCAACTTTCTTCCATCCTTCTTCAGTGGTGGGGCACTGGAGGAGCTCCTCCATGTATTCTTCGATGATGGCCTGCACCACTTCTCTGACCACAATGCTGATGGTGTTGTGTGGCACCCTCCATCCATACTGCATGCTCCTGTAGGTGGTTCCTGAGGCCAGGTGGTGCAGAGTGAGTGCCACCTTGAGCCCAGGCTCCAGGTTGGGCCGGAAGTTGGTGTTTGCCTTGGTCAACCTGGGTGTCAGCCACTGCACAACTTCGTCAAACATGGCTGGAGGCATCCTCATGAAGTTTTGGAATGCACGAGTGTCTTCATTCCTGATCTCCACCATCAGCTTGTTGTACAGTCCGTACTCTGCTCTTCTCCCGATCCATCTTCGGACCCAGACGCTTCTTGGCCGCCTCTTTTTCTTCCCGTAGAACAGGTGAAAGAGCCTGTAGATGGCTTCGCACTGTTGCAGAACGATGGTGGCTACCAAAAGGAGTATGTGACGATCCATGGTGGAGATGACTGGATGATGTGGAAGAGCAAGTGCAAGATGAAGGCTGAAGAGGTCTGCACAGCAGGGCTACTGGACTGAAAGTTAGATCCAGGTGAATTCCTGGACGGATAGAGAGGAAGCAAAACGTATGCAGTGAGTACAAAACGGAAGCATCGTTTTAACCAACGGATGGCAAGTGTTTTTCTCCGTTTTACATCCTCTTTCCATCCGTTGGTGCACTGGGACAGGGGCTTTAGTTGTTTAGCAAAATCTTCATCTATTTTTTCTACTTGGTTGGGTGATCTGAAGTGTACTCCTATAACAATGTCATTCTTTTTTCCTTTTATATTGACCCATATGGGTTCTAGGAGGTCATCCTTGGATTTGTATATTTCTGTAGATATGTAGTGATCTTTTATGTATAATTCAACTCCATTTTCTCTTTTGTTAGGTCTGTTTCTTTTGAATTTTGAAGTTTCAATTTTGAATTTTAATTTCTGTGAAATAATTGCTCTATTGTTTGATCATGCTTCTGGCATTTCCTTCAAGTTGAAACCAAAAAGTAAAAGACAACAAGTTTAACTGCATTGGCTATGAATCAAAGGAAAATCTCTGTAACTCTCCAAAACTACACTAGGAGGCAACTTTCTGTAGAAATGTTGTTCTCATTTCTCTGTAAATTTTAGTATTTGATGGTGGGAAAAATGCAATGGAATTAAGTTTCAGTGGCAATTATTAGGAATGTCCAATATTAGTTTCAGTCCATGAAAATATTCGTTTTGAAAGTCAAAAAAATTAACAAAAGACTAAAGCCCCTGTCACACTGCACCAATGGATGGAAAGAGGATGTAAAACAGAGAAAAACACTTGCCATCCGTTGGTTAATGCGATGCTTCCGTTTTGTACTCACTGCATACCTTTTGCTTCCTCTTTATCCCTCCAACATCTGTCTATTGACGTTTCATCCGCTCAGAGGGTATTGAGCTGCTCAAAACTTTTGTGCAGAAAATGTATCCAATGCGTCCATTCTGCATCCGCTAGGCATCCGCTAGGCATCCGTTCTGCATCCGTTACGCATCCGCTATATCCGCTAGGCATCCGCTACGCATCCGTGCAACTCGATCTGCTCCAGCGGTAAACGGACACAGGGAGGAAGCGGAAGGGATGCGGAAGGGATGCGGAAGGGATGCAGAATGGATGCAGAACGGATGAAAGCGGATGCAGCTCACAAAGAAAGCATTTAAAACGGAAAAAACGTCCGCAGTGGGGACCCATCTCGGATATTAAGGATGTCTAGAGGATGCCTAGAGGATGCAAAGGGACACATAGGGGAAAACCTATACTGCCTATAAAAAGGGGGAGCAACTCATCTGGATCTCACTTTCAGAACAGCAGCCCTGCGGTGCAGACCTCTGCAGCCTTCATCTGCCTCTTGCTCTTCCACAGCATCCAGTCATGTCTACCATAGATCGTAACAAAGTCCTTTTGGCACCATCATTCTGCAACAGTGTGAAGCCATCTACAGGCTCTCTGAACTCTACTACGGGAAGAAAAGGAGGTGGCCAAGAAGCATCTGGGTCCTAAGATGGATCGGGAGAAGAGCAGAGTATGGACTGTAGAACAAGCTGATGTGGAGCTCAGGAACGAAGACACTCGTGCATTCCAAAACTTCATGAGGATGCCGCCAGCCATGTTTGACGAAGTTGTGCAGTGGCTGACACCCAGGTTGACCAAGCAGAGCACCAGATTCCACCCCAGCCTGGACCCTGGGATCAAGGTGGCACTCACTCTGCGCCACCTGGCCTCATGGACCACCTACAGGAGCATGCAGTACAGCTGGAGGGTGCCACACAACACTATCAGCATTGTGGTCAGAGAAGTGGTGCAAGCCATCATCGAAGAATACATGGAGGAGCTCTCCAGTGCCCCACCACTGATGAAGGATGGAAGAAAGTTGCAGAGCAGTGGTATCAGAGGTGGAACTTCTCCCACACCATTGGAGCCATCGATGGCAAGCACGTGGCCTGCAAAGCGCCAGCCAAGTCGGGGTCCACTTATTTCAATTACAAGGGCTTCTTCAGCATCATCCTCTTCGCCATGGTCGATGCTGACTACAAGTTCATGTACATCGATGCTTCAGGAAACGGGTTAGCTTCAGATGCTCAGGTATACAACGCCAGTCACCTCAAGGAGGGGCTGGAAAGCAACCTCATCATGGGCTTCCCAGATCCAGACCCCCTGCCCAACGACACGCAAGATGTGCCCTACTTCATCATGGGGGATGACGCCTTCTCCCTCAGAACCTACCTCATGAAGCCCTACACCTCCAGATGCCTCACCCATGAAGAGAGGATCTTCAACTACAGGCTGTCCAGGGCAAGGCAGGTGGTGGAGAACGCCTTTGCCATCCTGGCCAACAGGTTCCAGGTACTTCTCACCACCATGCAGCATAGCCCAGAGACCGTGAGGAGGATCGTGGAAGCTTGCTGCATCCTGCACAATCTCATGCGCACCCGCTACCCAGTGTTGCAGAACAGGCTCGTGGACCTCCAACAAGCCAATGGGGACATGGAACCTGGGGAATGGAGGCAAGGGCAAAACCTGATAGACACTCTGGATGTGCAAGGCCCCAACAGAGCCTCACGTGAAGGGAAGAAGCAGCGCAACCTCCTGAAACACTGGTGCAACTCCCCAGCTGGAGCGGTGGAGTGGCAAAACAGGATGATAGATGCTTAATGGATGCTTCCTTCAGCCTGTCTCATCACACGGATGTGATTGGGCCATGTATGTTGGGTAGGCCTATAATGAACAGGGCATTTAATAAAGAGTTGTGTTTATGTTGACATGTGTGGATCAATGATTAAATTGTTATTGATAATAAAGGGCCATAGGTGTGGCACCTGGGAGGGTGGACCATACAGTCCCACTATGCTTGCACTGGAGATTTATCTATCCCACAGCTATTACCCATTCCAAAGGTATCCCTGCCCACCCCACTGCTATCCTTACCCATCCCACAAACATGCAAAGGCTTAAACCATTTCTAAAAGTTTCCACCAAGACTATATTAAAAAAAAGAAATGAGGCAAGTGTGTGAATCAAAGATAGACTTTATTAAAACAACGAGCTGTGAAAGAAAAATGACCCAAGTCAAGTGTCCAAATAAAGTCCACAGGTAGCCAGCCAGCCAGTCTCTGGCACTCCTCTTGGTCGCTCAGTCTCAGGGGTGAAGGGTCCAGGTGCCGTGGAGGTGGCTGTTGCTGGAGTGCTTATCTGAAGTGCCATTGGGGTGCAGCATCAGCAGAGTTAGCATCAGCAGAAGCACCACCGCCAGAAGCATCATCATCAGCTCCTCCAGAAGCAGAAGCAGCAGAAGCTCCAGCCCCAGAAGAGCGAGCCCATGCTACAGAAGCCCCAGCAGAAGCAGAGTGAGGGCCAGGGGGTGGGATGGTAGCCCTGTCCCTCTTGCCAGTGCTGGCAGCAGATGGCTGAGGCTTGCTGTTCTTCCCCATGGTTGTGGGGTTGCTGGCTTGCAGGGAGGCTGGCAGGAACCAAGGCTGGCAGGAAGGCTGGCACCAAGGCTGGCAGGCAGGCATGCACCAAGGCTGGCAGGAAGGCTGGCACCAAGGTTGGCAGGAAGGCTGGCAGGCAGGCTGGCAGGATTGCAGGCACCAAGGCTGGCCGGCAGGCATGCACCAAGGCTGGCAGGCAGAGTGGCTTGCAAGGAGGCTGCAAGGCAGGCTGGCAGCAAGGCTGGCAGGCAAGAAGACAGCAAGGCTGGCAGGGAGGCTGGCAGCAAGGCTTGCAGCAAGGCTTGCAGGGAGGCATGCAGGCAGGGCAGGTAAGGCTGTCAATCCGTCCGGCAGCAGGTCTTTCCTCTGAATGGTGACCTGCTTCCGAGCTGCTTCCCTTTATATCCGTGGGGCTTACACAATGCATCCTCCCCGCATGCGCAATTAACACTTGGCATCTGTTAGGCTTCCGCTGTGCACCTGCTAGGCTTCCGCTGTGCATCTGCTAGGCTTCTGCTGTGCATCCGCTTCATCCGCTGTGCATCCGCTCTGCATCCCCTGTATCTGTTCCGCGTCCGCTTTGCTGCGGCCCCCCGGAAGCCTAGTGGATGTGCCATCTGCTCCCATCCACTTCCATCCGCTGGGCTTCCGTTCCGCATCCACTTTCCATCCGCTCTGTGTCCTCCCCGCGTCCGTTCCTTTCTGTGTTATCCGCTCCGGTTATGCAAATTTTTGCCCCTTTTGAGAGTGGATAACAACGGATGGAACATTTTTCTCATCCGTTGTGTCCTTTTTACTAACGTTTTGCATCCGTTGGGCAGTGTGACAGGGCCTTAAATATTGCAATAACTATCCATATAATCCAGTCTAATAAATAAACAAATACATAAATAAAATAAATAAATAAAATGTACCTTTGTTCCATTTAGCAACTCAAGAGTGCTCCCTTTCACAATGCTTATTCCAGTTTTCCAATCCTATTTCCCATTTTTGTTTTCTCTCTGATGTTTGATATCTCAGAAAGGTAAAACATCTCTTGAACCAAACATCAATTCAAAAAGATGAACATCTAATTAAAAATGAGCTAAACTGAATATTATTTAATAGAAAATCAGGAGGATGTGGATTAGACAAATTTAGGAATAATGGGCGGATAAGACTTTAATTCATTGGAGAATTGTAAGAGCAAATTGATACTGAGCAACTGTCTATAATCTTGTATGAAAACCTGATGGCTATGGTTATGAATTTATGTTTATATAGGTATTCACATTAAAGCAATCTAATGAGATGGACATCCAGATAGATAGAAAGATATTCTGAAGCTCAACCCAGATCTCTTTAGCAGATCATGACAATGATAGACAACCTGGAAATAGTTCTTTTTCCATTCTGTTTTCTCATTTTGCAATGTTTTCTTTATGACACTTGAGCATTTTGTACATTTGTGATATTAATATCCATTGCATAATGTGGAATGTATTAGTATTGATTATGTTATATAATACAGCTGATAGTTTGCTTGCAACTCTTGCATGCTCAGTTATCTAATAAAAAAAAAATTAGATTAGAACCAAGTAATAACAAATAATTTGTAGAATGTAAAAGTTATCATCAAAATGCTAGTAAGTAATAATTACAAGCAAATAAAGAAATAAATTATAAGTGAACCTTCAATCCTAAATATAGTATCCCCAACTCAAATTAGTGAAGTTTTCTTCTTAGTTATGCAAATAGGATGGAATGCTTCAAAAATTTCAGAACAGCAGAAAACCTCCTCACTTATGAGAAGCTTATCTAACAGATCAGGATATTAAAGAAAAAAAGATGGACCAATGAATCTCACATAAAATGCGAGATTAGTCTTCAGGTGCAATTTGCTCATTGCTATTTGTGAAAATGTAGTCTAAATGGTAGTCACAAAGTGAAAATCAGTAACCTTTACTATAATTGTGGCCAAAAGCAGAACCACCTGTATTTCTAAATAAAAATTGCATGTCACTTTAGCTGTAAAAATGTTCTTATTTAGCTTTGAATTATTATAAATGAAATTCACAGGTATTCAGTGTCATGGTAATAAAACCACTTGGCTTTCTTGCACTTTCTTTGAAGAACTAATTTTGCTCCTTATTGCATCATTTCAGCTCAGAAAAGAACAATCCAACTGGGTCTCATTTTTGAGATTGCTTTTCTCATAGCACTATTCATATTGGTTCAAATAATACATTGGCCATATGGGATTGAAGTGCCTTTGGCTAAATGGAGGCTTGGGATGTGTCTCAGTTTTCTGGGTTCAGAAGAATAATCTGTTAGAAAATGAATGGTAATAGAACAGAAACAATTACTACAGGCACAAAATGATCAGTGAAAAATTGTTTTCCTTTCAGTCCTGGATTTGAGAAATTTGAAGAAATTCACAAGTGAAGCTTATTATATACTGATTGCAAAATCTTATTCCTCCACTATTGGAAAAAGAAAGAAAAGAAAACAAGCAGAAGTTCATGGGAACTAGTAGACAATTTTGGTGATTTCTGTAGCTCTCAGTTACATACTATATCTCTTTCTAGGAAATGGTCTTTGATTTTCTCTCCTTTTTACGTACAAGATAAGTCTACTGGTAATTACTCATATTAGGTCTATTGAAGACTAAGTTACCACTATGTGAATTTAATTTAATTTGATTACTTTGAATTTTTTTTACTTATATGCGATATTGACATCTGCAAGTTTCAGATTAATTGTTTCATAGAATAAAAATTGATGCTATGGCTACCAAAGTTACAAAAAAACAACAGATATACTCTTAATCTAAGTTATTTAGTTTTGCTTATGATCTAAGACAATTATAAATAGATATCAATATTATAAAGAAAAGGAAAAAATATGCACAATAAATAATGTAAGGAAGACCCCAAATGAATTCTATAAAACATAGCTATTGGTAGAAATTTGCAACCTTCTTGCAACCTTGAAATGGGTCAGATAAAAAGAAAGTGTTAAACTCTTCAGATGTGGTATTCAGCTGGTTCGCACTGGATCAGGCGAACTGGAAGGAAGAATTTGGCACGGATCGCTGAACCGGTAGCAACATCTGGCTGGCCACGTCCCTGACCCAGTCGCTTGGTCTCCGCTTGCTTGCTTGCGCTGGCCACCTGATGCTCGCTCACCCAGCCCACCCGCCTGCCACTTGCCCCACCCAGTCACTCCTCCCCTCCTGCGTCCTCGTGGCTTGCCATTCTAGCCTTCCCACATGGTGCCTGAGCCCCAAATGAGCAGCCCTGATCTTCCTGCTCACAGGTAAGCCTGTGAGTTGCGTGAGCTCCTCCCCCACCATCCCCAGACTTTTCCGGGCTTTCTCTCCCATCCCCAGACCTTTCCGGACCTTCAAGTCTCTGGGCTCGGCTGGCTGGCTTAGCTGGCCGGCTGGCTAAGCCGGCATGCTCCCATCTCATGAGGCACTTTCCCAGCTTTCCCTAGCATGTGGCAGCCATGGTGCAGCGAAGGCGGGTGGATGTCCCAACTGGGATTGCTGAAAATTGTGCACTGCATGTGCAGTCTTGGCTGGAACATCCATCCACCCTGTCCTGCTGACTGCAAGAAAACAAGCTGCTGCTGGAGGTCTTTGGGAGAGCGCGCTGCTGACTGGAGCTGCTCCCGGGTTCATTCAGTTCTTCCCAAACCAGGTGTGTGCATGTTTGTGTGAGTGTGTGTGTGTGTGTGTGTGTGTGTGCATGAGAGAGAGAGAGAGAGAGATATCAGAAAGAAAGAGAGAGAGAGAAAAAGAAATGAATGAAAGAAAAAGAAACAGGAAGAGAGTGGTGTGTGTGTGTGTGTGTGTGTGTGTGAGAGAGAGAGAGAGCTAGAGTGTGTGTGGGAGAGAGGTCTTTGGGAGAGCGTGCCACCCGTTTTCTTCCTTTTCTCGCTCCCCCACTGCTAACTGGAGCTGCCCATGAGTTCATTCAGCTCTTCCCAGACCAGGTGTGTGAGTGTGTGTGTGGGCGCGCGCGCGCGCGCGCGCGCGAGAGAGAGAGAGAGAGAGAGAGAGAGGGCATGAGAGAAGAGATCAGAAAGAAAGAGAGAGAAAGAAATTAAAGAAGGAAAAAAGAATAGGAAGATAGTGGTGTGTGTGTGAGAAAGAGAGAGACACACAGAGAGGGCTGGAGTGGGGGTGGGTGGAGGTCTTTGGAGAGAGTGAGCTGCCCATTTTCTTCCTTTTCTTGCCACCCTGCTGCTGACTGGGGCGGGTTCATTTAGTTCATCCCAGAGTGGATTGTTAATAGCTGCTTTTGAAGAACGGCCTGTTTGGAATTGCTCCAAGGAAAACTGTTTGAAAGAACAGAATTATCCATGCTTTCTGCAGGTTTCTTTTGTGCAGTTTCATTCCATTTCAGTGGAGCAATTCTTTAGGGAAGATGGTGCCCTCAGACCTCTCTGCCACTTAATATGCAAGCTGATTGGGGTTGGAAGCTCTTGGAACATTTGTAGAAACTCTTATCCTTGCAATAAGGCAAAAGGTTGTCTCCATAGGTCACATGGCAGAAGACATCCAGATATCAGTTTAATAAGCCCATCCTCCACCTCGCAAGGAAAGCCCTAGGGAGCTGCTTCCCCTCCATTCGGACCCTCCCAGCCTTCGGGCACTGCCTGCATGGGAATTGCCTGCCTGGCCTTTCCTGACCAAACAGGGAGAACTAGAGGGATTTGTCTGCTTCCTGTGAATCTTAGACTGACCTTTGTCTGATCCATCGGATCTTTTCTTATCGCCTTAAAATAGAATTTTCAAAGAGATCCTGTTCTGTATGTAAAGTGGATGACTCCAAATCTACAAACCTGATTGGCTAATAAAATGAACACTGGATTGGTTCACTAGGAACCAATCCAAAGAGCTGCCAAAAAGGCGGCAAATCTAAACAACTACCATTGGCTGCAAGCAGGCAAGCCAGCCTGTATAAAAGGCTGGCCCCGGCTTCAGCCAAGCGTTCCTTTTTACTGACTAGTTTACAATAAAGTATTTGTTGTTGGAACCCGGTCTACCTCGTGTGTTTTCCGAACAAAACACTGGCGACGAGGATGGGATCGTCCTGAACGGAAAAAAACCTGCACGCGGTGATAAGAAGTCCAGATTACACCCAAGATGTCTGGAAACAACGCACCGCCCGCGCCCTTCAATCCCAACGAAGAGGATTGGGATTCCTATGCTGATCGCTTCCAAATGTACTTGGAGAGCAATGAAATGGAAGGCATTTCAGAGCAACGCAAGAGAGCTGTGTTCCTGACGCACTGCGGGCCAACAGTTTTTAAGATGGCAAAGGCCCTCGCGAAGCCCCGGGACGTTAAACAACTAACGTGGACAGAATTGCAGAGACTCCTCAAAGCACACTACGCTCCGATGGTGTCTAACTTAATAAAGCGACATGAATTCTACCGCAGAGACCAGAGAGAGGGAGAGACCGTCGCCGATTTCATCGCTGCCCTCAGACAAATAGGGGGTGAGTGTGAATTTTTGAACATAGACGAGGCAATGAGAGATCGCGTGGTGCTAGGCCTGAGAGACTCGACCGCACAGAGTAAAATGCTCAACAAGCCCAACATCACCGTTACCGAAGCCATCGCGGAAGCTACAGCCGCTGAAGCCGCGAAAAAATCTGCGGTAGCCATTAAAAAGATGAACACACACAGCGAAGAAACACCAGCCAAAGACAGAAAGCACCCTGCCACCACAACCCACTACGAAGAGTCGGGCGAAACAAATGAATCGAGCGAAGAGGACGATGAGGTCCACCGTTTGCTCACGAACAAAAAAGAGCGCGAAAGGAGAAATTGGCGGGAATGCGCTGGCTGCGGAGGAAACCATCCACGAGCCGAATGCAGATTTCTCGATGCCATCTGCCGACATTGCAAAAACGAGGGCACATCGAGAAGGTATGCAGAAACAAAAAATTCTACAGCCCGACGAGACGCAGAAATTCCCCAACACGAGCCGAGCCTAAACGAGCCGAAAGAAAATGGCAACAAGAGAAGCGAGCCAATACACACCAAACTGTCATTATACAGAGCGCTCAGACGGAAAGTGGGAGAAAAATTAAAGTCATCATGGAAATCGAGGGAAAACACTGCAAGATGGAAGTGGACTCGGGGTCCTTCCTCTCCATGGTATCGTGGGACACAATTAAACAGTTAGTCCCAGGTATCAAACCCAAAGAATTGAAGAAGCAGCACCTAACCCTCAAGGACTATCAGGGAAAACAAATCCCTGTGATGGGCATGGGACATTTCCGAGTCGCCTACAAAAATCACATCAAGGTGCTTCCGCTGACCATAGTCAACCAAGACAGACCAAGCCTCCTGGGCATCGAATGGTTCGCGCCATTGGGCATCGGGATGACCGGGGTCGATCGAGTGACTACAACCGGCTGGGAAGACGACCTCATCCGAGAATTCCAGGACATTTTTGACGGCTCACTTGGCAAGTATCGGGGAAACCCCATTTCTTTCAATCTAAACCCCCAAATAGCCCCACGAAGAATAAAAGCCAGGCGAGTTCCTTTTGCACTAAAGGCAAAAATAGAGGAACAGCTGGACAAATTAGTAGCCCAAGGGGTGTTAGAACCTGTGGACCATGCCAAGTGGGAAACGCCTATTGTCACACCCATTAAACCTGACGGGTCCATCAGAATCTGTGGTGACTATAAGGCTACCCTGAACCACGCATTACAACCAAGCGCATACCCGGTGCCAGTAGTCCAGCATTTGCTTCATTCCCTGGGAAAAGGCAAAGTTTTCGCCAAACTCGACTTGGCACAAGCCTATCAACAACTCCCAGTGGACCCAGAAACAGCAGAAGCACAGACTATAGTCACCCATAAGGGCGCATTCAAATGCCACCGGCTCCAATTTGGAGTAAGCGTAGCCCCTGGTGTCTTCCAGAGTCTGATGGAACGCCTTCTAAATGGCATACAAGGAGTCGTTCCCTATTTTGATGACGTCCTAATCTCGGCCAGAGATGAAACTCAATTAAGGAACAGACTGAAAGAGGTTCTAACTAAGTTTAGGGAATCTGGCCTCAAGGTTAAAAGAGAAAAGTGCTGTTTAGTTAAGAACAGCGTCGAATTCCTGGGCTACTCAATAGACGGAGAGGGTATCCACCCCACAGATAAAAAAGTTAAAGCGATCAAAGACGCTCCTGAACCAAGAAATAAAACAGAACTACAAGCGTTCTTAGGATTAATTAATTTTTATAACGTGTTCCTGCCAAACAAAGCCACTATAGCAGAACCGTTACACCGTCTGCTAGACAAAAAGGCAACTTGGACTTGGGGTTACAAAGAAAAAAAAGCCTTCCAAAATATTAAAAGCTTGCTAACATCAACAAACGTTCTCATCCAATTTAGCGACACTCTGCCATTAACAGTGACCTGCGACGCCTCACCATATGGAGTAGGTGCCATCCTGAGCCACCAACTACCTGATGGCAGAGAAGCACCCGTCGCATATTATTCTAGGACTCTATCAAAAACCGAGCGGAATTATAGCCAATTGGACAGGGAAGCTCTAGCAATTGTCGCTGGAGTAAAACGATTCCACGAATACTTATATGGGAGGACTTTTCAAATCATAACGGATCACAAACCGCTAATGGGGATTTTGGCGGGAAACAAGCCAACACCTAATATACTGTCCCCAAGAATGACGAGATGGTCAGAGTTCCTAGCAGCTTATTCCTACACTCTGACACACCGGCCAGGGAAACAAATTTCCCATGCGGACGCTTTGAGTAGAGCACCCTTACCAGCAACCGACGCAGACCCGGCACCAGCGATGACAACGCTACAAATCGAGACTTGCCCCGATCTACCCATATCGGCGTATGATGTCGCCAGAGCCACCGCGAAAGACTCATTGACTGCCCGCGTTCTTAGCTGGGTAGGTAAAGGCTGGCCGGAGAATCAAAAAACTGAAAACTTTAAACCTTTCCGGTCCAGACAGACTGAACTTTCTATCCAAAAGGGGTGTTTGTTGTGGGGTGATTGGGTAGTAATCCCTGCCAAATTACAGCCCAGGGTACTTAAGCTGTTACATGAAGGGCACCCGGGAATGGTTAAGATGAAAAGCCTTGCCAGAAGTTATGTGTGGTGGCCGGGTATTGATAAGGACATAGAGTATTGGGTAAGCTCATGCCACAAATGCCAGGCAATCAGACCATCCCCACCAAAAGCACCCGTTAAGGACTGGGAAACCCCTCGAGGACCGTGGTCAAGAATACACATTGACTTCGCGGGGCCTACAAAAGGGCATACCTTTCTGATTGTCGTTGATGCCTATTCAAATTGGCTTGAAGTAAAAATTATGCCATCAACGACAACAGAAGCTGTAATAAAAAAACTGGACAGCCTTTTTGCCACCCATGGCATACCGGACGTTCTCGTCTCAGATAACGGGCCACAGCTAACCAGCATACCATTTGAGCAATACCTAGCCTCCCTAGGTATAAGACATGCATTAACCGTGCCGGCTCACCCGGCTGCGAACGGCAGGGCTGAGAGAATGGTCCGGTTTACCAAAGAAGGGTTGGAACGAATGGACGCTGGTGATATCCAACAGAAAGTAAACCGTTTGCTCACACTCCAGCACATAACGCCCAGTACTATAACAAATAAGTCACCAGCAGAATTACTCATGGGGCGAAAATTAAGATCTCACCTGGATAGGTTACACCCAAATTTTACCCCAGAAAACCCCCCTGACTCCTCTACACGGTTCAGACAATTCGAAATAGACGATTTGGTATACGCCAAAAACTTCACCGGGGACCCGGTGTGGCTACCAGGACAAATTATCCAAATTACAGGCCCCAAATCCTACCGAGTAAAAGTAGACGATGGCAGGGAATGGAAGCGGCACATAGACCAGCTTCGATCTCGAATTATAGAAAGAACCACAGACTTACAAACATTCACCGAAAAAACCGGCGAATTGCAAACCAAGGTGTGGGGGGGGAAAGGCGAGAAACAAATAAAGAACTGTTTAAAACTAAACCTAACAAACAATACAAACAAAAAGAGCAAATAAAAGACTCACTGTTTGAAGAGACTTGCGAAAAGAGCCCATCGGAAGGGGCCAGCCAAGCCAGCTCGACCTGCCCCGAGGAAACGGGAGGGAGCGGCAAAACCGCCGGCCTAAGAAACTCAGGCGGCAGTAAAATGGCTGACTCACCCTTCCAGACGGTTCCAGAGAGAAGGACGGACGACACAGCAGCCCCATCCAAACCGGTCGAAGTCTTCACTGAAAATGAACCACGCCGGTCAAGTCGAGTCCGGAAAAGCCCCACCTACCTGCGAGACTACGTCACCACGTAGGACTGAACTAAGGGGGGAGGGGTGTTCTGTATGTAAAGTGGATGACTCCAAATCTACAAACCTGATTGGCTAATAAAATGAACACTGGATTGGTTCACTAGGAACCAATCCAAAGAGCTGCCAAAAAGGCGGCAAATCTAAACAACTGCCATTGGCTGCAAGCAGGCAAGCCAGCCTGTATAAAAGGCTGGCCCCGGCTTCAGCCAAGCGTTCCTTTTTACTGACTAGTTTACAATAAAGTATTTGTTGTTGGAACCCGGTCTACCTCGTGTGTTTTCCGAACAAAACAGATCCTATTTGCAATTAGGAGCCATTCTGACACCTAAACACTGATAACCAATTGATCAGCAATCTGTGTGGTTGGAGAGTAGAGCAGCTTCCAGGGATTCCTCTTCCTAGAAACCTAGAAATCCCTCCCCCCACTTATTTCCCCCTTCTTGGATGAACAGGTTTGTGTGTGTGTGTGTGTGTGTGTGTGTGTGTGTGAGAGAGAGAGAGAGAGAGAGAGAGAGAGAGATCAGAAAGAAAGAGAGAAAGAAACAAAAGAAAGAAAAAAGTAGGAAGGTTGAGAAATTGTTCCATTATTTATCATGTATTAATATTTTACACTGTCCCCACACCTGGAGTGATTTTATTGCCTTTTTTTTTGCCCAGGGCTACTACATATTTTTCAGTGTTTTACATGCATTCAAATAGCATAAATATGTGTGTGTTTATTTTGTACATCAGGTTGCATAAGTCCAGCTTAATATGCTCTTCCTAGGATGTGATGTTTTGTATTGAAGAGAATCGTAATAATAAATAAATAAAGAAATGTAGTAGAGAATTACTCTATAGGCATTTGTTATCTTGCTGTTGTAAAAAAGATTTCTTTAACCTTTCACTTGTTGTAAAACAATTATAAACACATGCCTGCAATCAGTTACATCCCTCTCCTATTAAGACACATAATTGACCCATTTAAATCAATATGAATCCATCTGTTTTCCTGAATGATAAATTTTACCCCAGCATCACCCCTTGGAGATGAAATGTACCTCTCTGGGAGTGTAACATACCTCCATTTGGAGGAATCCACACCTTTGAAGTATGCTGTTAATAGGCTCCTTAAGTGGTCAATTGTGATCAATTAGATGGACAATAGGATAAGAGAATCTTAAAAGATATAAGGCATAAAAGATTTAACTTTGATCAAAGAATAAAAGTCTGCTTTATTTAATTTGCAAGCCTCTGTTTAAATCTTTGCTTTGGTTCATTTTTAGCTTAAGCTAGACCTTACAGTATACATTCAGAGAAAGAAGCACTCTTTTGATCTTTGACTGTTAGACTTGCTGTCATACATCAGCCATAATAATTACTGTTTTGAACAATATGCAGATTGTATTATACAATTGGCTATTTTATATGTGAAATTACGAAATAAATTTGAGTAGAGGTCCTTGTAAAGTGTCAGCATAACATCAATAATTCTGTCTATCAAATATTCAATCCATTTTCAGAGCCTCTTAACCAGAGGTGACATTCAGCAGGTTCTGACCAGTTCTGAAAAACCAGTAGTGGAACTTTTGAGTAATTTGGAGAAACGGCAAACACCACCTCTGACTGGCCCCACCCACATCTATTCTCTGCCTCCTGAGTCCCAACTGATTGGCTGGATCTTCTTTGGTTGCACAGGAGAACAGAGCTGGAAAGCAGGTTAGTGGGATAGGGAGGGAATGGACATTTTGCAGTATCCTTCCCCTGGCACACCTACCAAGCCATGACATGCCACCCCCACTAAGCCTCACCCACAGAATCAGTGGTAAGAAATTGAATCCTGCCACTGCTCTTAACATAGTGAAAGAATTTAAGGTTCCCTTCAGAAAACATTCTAAAGAAATTCAGAAATTTATAGAAAAATAAGCTTTTAACAGACATATATCAAACTAATGTGATATTGTATCATTAAAGTATTTTTTGGGAGAGTATTTCCATTTCAATTATATTTGTCCTCAGGGGTTTTGGGATGAGTGGTGATATGGTTATCTTCTTTATTTTATAAACTTCAAAGCCTTGAGTGTATGTTAATATATTCATCTGTAGAAAACTGCATATATTTGATAAAAGTAATAGAAATTTGATTTCCTAGAAATCTCTGCCCTGAAAGAGGATAAGAGACAGGGAAGCCAGCTGCTGGAGCATGCTGCAGCACCTCCTCTTGGTTTTATTTTATCTTATCAACTTTTTGTACTCCCATTAGATCTTTTTTATTTTTTAAATAAAATTTTTTGGAGAAGATAGCAGCGTAGACTACAACACAGACAAATTTTTTTGTTTTGCTGAGGACTAACAAGGCATAGGGAAAAGAAAGAAGCACCCTGGCACTAGCCCAGGATCTCTCCCACCAGCAAAGACTGCAAAACAACCAAGAATTGAGGAGTACTTTGCTGGCAAAAGATCTGTAAGTAAAACTAACCCATCCTCCATTTCCAACAATCTTGAGAAGTTAGAACGAGACTTTGAAAGAGATCTGACAAAACAGCAGATACTAAACTTTCCCGATCTAGTGGGGGAAGAACAAAATGACTGCCAGGTTTTTTCACAAACAACTAAGCCAGTTACAGCTGATATGGAGACTGTGATAAAGATTAAAAAGATTAACAATAAACTAATTCAAAGTGAGGAGAGCCTTCTGTGGGACAATACAACAGAGTTTATGGCAAAGCAATGCCTTCTCACAGCACAAACGGTTGTCTCAATATTTGAACAATTAATAACCATCCAACACAAGTAGAGACACTAAGAAAAGATTTCGCTGTCTTTCTGCAAGCATGGCATCGAGCTACAGACCCCACCACTAACGTTCTTACAGCAGACCTGGGTAAATCCCATATTCAGGATAAGGAAGAAGAAAAAGAGCAAAGACCGAGGGAAATAGTTAAAAACCTGTTAAAAATTGGCAGCCCTCTCAGAAAAACAGTCCTTCTCCTTGTTGCCAGACAAGACAACAAGAGGAGTAGGTATCAATAGAGAAGTTTCATTGGAAGCCAGGAAAACATCTCCCCTACAATCACATCACTCATTGCAAACACAACAGATTGCTTTTAGAATCCATATGAACAGATTTAATTACAGACACTGGAATACTAAGAGTGCTATATTAAATTCCCTACGTCAGCTTCTTCACTGCCACTGGGGGCAGATTGATCTTTGTGCTGTGGAGTGGCTTCCTAAGGTCCCAAATTGGAAGTGGATACTCCTGTCTTTCAAGCAGTCCACCATACTGCTAATGCTGTTTAAGATGAGGACACATTGAGCCTCTTTATAAATCTTTCCCATCAGAATTTTCTGTGAGGAAAAGGTTAATTGTGAACATGTGAGCTCCCACAGCTGCTGTCTCTTCTGCATTCTCAACCTTGGGAAAAAGAGAGAAAGTGGGAGTCAGCCTTGGTCGGTGAAGCTGTACTTAACAGCACAGAAACAGGCCTCATTAATGCTTTTGGTGCTCTCCCCCCCCCAAAACAAGATGACATATTATTCAGGTTAGAAAATTTAAAGAAATGTTTGTTGGTCACAATGGACACTGCTGAGCCACTTATAGATCTGGACTCCCCAATAATTGAGACTCTTATTTCTCCCATAGAGGGCAAGGGATTGCATGAATATGAGATGAAAAACAGAAGCCAAAATACACATGGACCACTAGAGGCTCCACTAGAGATGGAGATAATATCATCCTTATCATCCTTAAGGTATCTTATGACACCTTCAGCATCACAGCAAGAGATCCGGTGAGGTCCCACAACAGTACTATCATCTCAAAGTCAAATGAAGCATGCCCTATACCTAGACAAGAAGCATAGGAATGGCAAGCTCTGTTAGCTGGTGCTAAAACCCTTTACTCTGAATTTTCTCAGGAATCTACACAGGATTCAGATGGGTCTCCCCTCCTTTTAGAGAAAGCTAATTATATGCACGACAACACCTCAGTCCACTACAACAACTACAATTTCCCTTTGTGTAAATCAAATTTCCTGATGAGCAGCAAAAGATGATTCCCTCTCCATTATAACCTGGAATATAGTGGGTTGGACTGTCCCATCAAAAGACTAAATCTTTTTTGACTACATATCACAATTTGACATCCTCTTCATACAGGACCCCCGCAGAGATACAGTTAGATGGTTATTGGACCAACTCTATCTCGGCTGCCCCAAGTAAGCTGGGTGGGAGAGCTAAATGGGGTATTGTGACATTAGTTAATACAGCCCTGCAATTTAAATGTGTATCATTGCCGCCTTTTCAGCCATGGGTTGTGACTACCTTACTTTTATGGAGATTTTGCTTTTTAATATCTATATTCATCCACTGAATAAGAAGGATTTGATCAACAAGATTTGGGATGGCATAGAAGATTTTATCCTTGGCTGCTCAGACAAATACCCCACAGCAGCAATAATTATTGGAGGGGACTTAAATGCTAGGATGGGTCCAAACGATCAAGCATTATTTAATCAATTTAAGATCCATTATGATGATTATGTACCAGAAGAACTTCGGCATTCCAGACAATTTAAAGACTCTAAAGCAGATCAGACAGGTTTGTGTGTAAGACAGATGACTTTACATTTGGATTTTTGTATCCTTAATGGATATCTACCCAGCAGAATATACTAAGCGGGGAGCAGGAAGAAAATCCACTGTTGATTATTTGATAATATCATATGACCTCCAGACATTCTCGCAGAAGATGGAGGTAGATTTACAACTGAAAAGCGATCACAATTCAATAATCCTTACTCTTACATCAGAAATTTCTAAGGACTGGTTCAATCTACCTACCCAGGCTAGAGAGCCAAAGTACCTGGATAAAAATTAAATGGACTGAGAAAAATGCAAAGGAAGTTACTAAATTGATGTTAGTGCCAGAAACAACAGAATTTTGTACATCTCTACTAAGAAATAAGTTTGAAGGATCATACTTAGAGGGGTTTGAAACTTTAATTTCAAATTTGAAATTGGTTCTCACTAACAGAATACTAGCTCAATCCAAAAAAACTGATTTTAAAGAATAAAAAATGGTTTGATAGAGATTGTGCACAACTGAAAAGGACATATAACAAAGAGTATAGGAAAAGTAAAAATGCCCCTTCTGAGGATCACACTCACAACTTAAAGCAGTTGAAGGCACAATATAAGACCCTGCTAAAAGAAAAGAAAAGTGTGGCTCTGAAGGAGTCTTGGCATAGATTAATTGCAGCAATCAAGACAAAAAATACATCCCTTTTCTGGTACATTACTAGAGGATTGGGGAAATCCTCCCTACTCCCAAATAATCAGGTATTGATTCATGCCTGGGAAGAATATTTTAGAGATCTATATGCAGACCCTGACTATGTAACTAAGGAGAGCCAAATTAGTTTGGACCAAACTCCTTACTGGCCCTCAGTTACACCAGGAGAGATATCCCAGTTGATCGGAACTCTCAAGGCTAATAAGGCACCAGATGCTGATAATGTCCTGGCAGAAATAATTTTTAAAAAGCCAGTTGGTGGACTGCACTTTTAGCATCTCTGTTTACATTTATAGATAAAACAGGCCATAGATTGGGATTTAGACTGGGGATTAGCAATTATCATACCAATTTATAAAAAAGGTAACAGAAATGACCCAGGCAATTATAGACCTGCTATCCTTCTGAGTGTTATTAGTAAATTGTATGCCAAACAATTGGCTATAAACTTCAGGATTGGCAAATTTCTGGGAGGATAATCAAAGATGAGCAAGCTGGTTTTAGAGAAGGAAGATCTATGGTGGATCATATCTTGGTACTTCACCATCTGGTTCAAAAATACACAAATTTTTAAAAAAATCCTCTCTTTTCATGGCCTTCCTTGATTTTAAACAGGTCTTCAATTCAATATCCAGGAACACTCTCTGGGAGAAATTAAAATGCACTACCATCAATAAATGCCTCCTTTTCCTCATACAAAAATTGTATGCTAATTCTACCTTGAAAGTGAGGTGTAATCCTCAAGGGACTTTAACTGGCCCAGTAAGAATACAAAAAGGGATATGGCAGGGTTGCACCCTATCCCCTCCCTTTTTAACTTCTACCTTAACCCTCTGATCAACCTCTTACAGAACCCTGATTTATATCCTTCTAACGTAGCACAACGTAAAATTCTGATTCTCCTATATGACAACGATGTTGCTATAATTTCACAAACTCCTACAGGACTGAAGACAACAATTACGGCAACACTTGAATATTGTAGACAGAATAAGCTGATCCTTAACTGATAAATGAAAAGTTTTAGTTTTTGCTAAAAGACCTGGACAATACTCCTGGAAAATAGAAGAGTATAGTTTAGAAAAGGTTAGGACATTCAGATACCTTGGGGTGGTTTTCCACTCACAAGAGACATGGAAGGCACACCTAGTTCACATATTGCAAGCAACCTATAGATCCTCAAATACAATTAAACTTTTTTTTTTACATTGGTGGAGGGCAATTAGTACCTGCGGCCTTAAAACTTTTTGAGGCCAAAATATTGGCACAACTTCTATATGGGGCACAAATAAGAATCCTTGCAAAAAAAAAAAAAAAAAAAGACTTGCTAGAACTTATACAAACCAAATTCCTGCAAGCCATCTTAGCTGCACCCAAGGAAACTCCAAATGCCCAGGTAAGAATCGAGATAGGAATGCCTCAAATTCTGGTAACAGCCTGGAAAATGATGATCATTCATTGGCTAAAAATGCATTTCTTCGCAGAGGGACTGACCCCACTAGTACTAACTGATAACTACCTCTCCCCCTGGAAACAGGCAATGGACCACAAGCTGGGCTTCTATGGGCTCTCACCAGTATACTTAATGTCCCTAGGCTTTGACCAAGCAAAGCAAGTAGTAATCAATAGAATGAAAGACATGAAATTTCAAGAAGAACTAAATAGGTTGGCTCGCCACATCAGGGACAGAATCAAACAGGGAATGTGGGAATCGGCAAGATATTTAAATGATCTGATCTTCCCAAAACAAAGAATAGCATTCTTCAGAGCCAGATTTAATATTCTCCCATCAGCACTCCTTCAGGGAAGGTATAAGAAAACACCGATAGCAGAATGGGTATGTGGTAAAGGAGAAGCTGAAGATGTCCCACATATTTTATTATACTGTGAGTTATACAGAGTTTATAGGTCATTGTATATTCTCCCTTACAAGAGAGATTGCCAGGAATGGCAGACAATTTTTATGTAGACTTTCTCCTCCAGGATTCAAACCTAGCTATTATGTGTGCAGTGGCAAAATTCTGTGCTGCTGCAATGTCTACTAGAAAAAAATTGGTGACAGAATTATAGCTGTCAATTTGTGACAATTTTTGGAGATAGAACAATCTTTGGAAAATGATATTTATATACATACTTATTGGCTCTGAACTCATACAAACCAGGGAGTGTCCCTAACTGTTTGAGAACATGTATTTTCTTAACAGATGTTTTTATCTACTATTAACATTTTGTCCATTTTAATGCTTTATATACAAGATGCATCCGCTTACATCCTTTCTATTTCCGTGCTACTAACGCTGTGTGGACGTTCCGTGTACCTTTTGCTTCCTCCCTCTTTCCGCTTTCAGCTGCAGCGGATGTGAGTTGAGGGGATGTCCAGAGGATGCCGAGAGGATACAGTGGACATGTAATGGATGACAACGGACGTAGAATGTTTGTTGCCCATATGTGTCGCGGATGTAGATCGTATGCAGCGGAAAGTTCATCCGCTCAAAAAGTTTTGTGCAGCTCAAAACTTTTTGAGCGGATGAAATAGCAGTAGACAGATGTTTGACGGATAGAGCATTTGAAACACGTACGCAGTGAGTACACGACAGATGCATCACATTTTCCAACGGATGGCAAGCTTTTTTGTCCATTTTACATCCTCTTTGCATCCGTTGGTGCAGTGGGACATGGGCTTAATGCTGAGTTATATATTCCCATCCTGGTCTGGAGATGCTGTTAAAGTCTCAACCTGATCCTTGGAGCTTGTGGGTTTTTCTAATAAGAACAAATTGCTTTTTCATGTACCCCAGGTACTTTGTCAGTTTTCTCCAGTCCTAATTCTTTACTAGGTGAGTGCTCATTCTGAAGTTTATGACTTGGGAGTTCTCCTGGATTCATGGCTACTGCTTGGATGTGAAGACTGTAGCTTTGTGAGCCTTGCCCAGTTTTCACTGGTGCCCCAATTGCAGCCTTACCTCAATCAGGATGCCCTGACAATATTGGTTGATGACCTTGTCACTTCTAAATTCTTATATTCCGAGAAATGTAATGAGTTTAATAGTACAAATATATTGGCCATCTACACAGACATTGCAGGGATTACATTGCTTGCTACAAGGTACAATTCAAGTGATAGCTTTAAGATAAAATCCCACATGTTTGATGTGTTAGGTATTTTCAGAATTGAAGATAACCTTCTCTCAACTGGAGATGATTTATGTTACTTGCTTTCACAAGATAAGAAGTATGGAATCCCAACCTACAGGAATCTTACCAGCATTTACTCTGTAAATATTTTTGAAACTCTGAATAATGTCTGTAGGCCTTTGGAAATTAATGCTGCCTTGGTTAAATGGGGTTGATTCTAATGGCTGCATGCTTAATTTTGTTTTTATTGTTTTTTATATTTTATAATTACTTCATTATAAACTACAATGAATTACTTAAATAATAGCAAAAATCATTCTCACCAATGGATTGTGCTTTTGAGGAATGATCCCTTTAAAATTTGATGTCTTGATATAATTTTTTTCCTTTGCTGTTCCTCAGATATGTTAATAGAAATCATTCAGACATAGTTATGTTTAAACAAAGACAAAAACATGTTGCCAGGAAAGGGACTAATGTCATTATCTGAGATCTGTATTGGCTTTTGAACTGAGACCAGAACAAAAATTAAAGCATAGAATTAAAGACCTTCATATGTTAGATTATAAGAGCTAAATAGATCTTGATATATATATCAACTGCAATATACTGCTGCTCCTCACTCCTTGTGATCTCACTCCTTGTGTATTGGAGGGCAGGGAAATAATTTCATTATTTTATTGTTAATTATATGGAAATTGAAAACTACTGCAATCAATAAGAATTCTACAAATAATTTTTGTACTAAGAATGTAAATGGTTTCATAATTTGCATATTTTAGTATAATTTTCCTTCTTTAGCCTGTCCTCCACATATAATGTTGTGTCACTCATTAATACATGCATAGGTAATATACTGTTACAATTTATAACATCAGATGCACTCAGAGTTGAATATTATTTAGGATAGCTGGGAAGGATTTGCAAAAAGTCATTATTTTTACCTCTGCCAGTTTGTTGAGAAAGATAAGTTATTGGAAGAATCTCTAAAATATTATTCTGGTAGGAATGATGAAAGTTCTACTCATTATGTATGTGTTTGTGTATATTGTCATGGTTTATACAATAGGAATAGAATTTATATCACACTATAATGCATGTTTCAGTTTCAGTTACTCATCTTTATTATTCCCTTCCATGAAAAAAGTCAGGATTTACTTCATGCTCTTTTGAATATTATGATCTGCCAATTCTAATTCTACCAGAATGAATGAAAAAAAATCTGAATGATCACTAGATAATAGAAACAAGTCTTGTGCTATTTTTTTAATTGCAATATAGAGATTATTTTGATTTTTGCAACTAAGATCTGCTGCAACAAGAGCAACAAAATCATGTAACTCCGAACACTTCCACAAAACATGAATTAGTTTTCACATAATAGTGTTAAAAAGACTCTAGAGAAGGAATATTTTCATTTTTTGGCTGATACTTTAAATTTTCTTTTTGTTTCCCCTGTTCCATCTTCTTTATGGAAAAATGAAAAAAAAAAAACTCTTGCACATTATCGTTTCTGAGAAAATAATTTTCACTGCAGTTATAACAACAGCTAGGTTCTTCTCTCAAACACTTTCAAGACAAAAGTTTTCATTTATTTTGTTTTATTTCAGTACAGCACTTTCTGTATCTCAAATCTCCCAGACTTTGTTACCCTCTTGTATTGACAATGTTAACATGCCCTATAAACTATTCTCTTTCATCCACAGTCAGTTCAAGAGTAAATCCAAATAAACTCTTTTCTTGTCTTTTGTTAACTGTGCTAATTTGTTATAAATTATGAGTTGTGCACTTTTATTATCTGTTGTTCAGTTTAGAACATTCTGAAATTTCTCAATTAAATTCTGAAGGAATTACTCCCAGAAGGCAATAAGAAAATTAACACTATTTATCTTTCCTGTTAAGTTTTCCTCCAGCCATTTGAATTGAATCCTGTGCTGTTTTTAGTTAGAAAAAGTTGTGCAAGATTCATTTGGAGGAAAATAAAGAGAAGCAAATAGAAAATAAAGAGAAGCAAAAAGTGCAGTGGGCTTCAAGGATAATCTTATCATGCTTTAATATGTATTCAAAAGTTTAAAACATCTACTAAATGGTACAATATTTTGTATGAATGCTTCTGTCTGTAAAATCTGCTCCAGATTAGTACAGCATCTGATGCAACTCATAAACAGTAGATAATATTAAGCTGTTTTCCACAAATTCCATAAAGATGTTTTATTTCAGGGTTTACCGGAAAAATGTTTAGTGGGTTTTTAAAAAAATATATCTTCTCCATTTCTTTTTCTTCTTTCACTTACTTCATGTCATTGGCATGAATTCCATTCTAAATTTTATTTATTAAACAATGATTTCTGTCTCATCCATTGATATTGATATCATTATTTTGAAAAATGAAAAGGATGTGCTCTTATGTTGATATGTGATTGTATATTCCTTTTCTCTCCAATCAGACTATATTTTCACTAGAAATACACTAAATATTGCACTTTGATTATTATCTTGGAATTCAGCACTAAAAGCAGACAGAATCTAGATCCTATATTTCTTCTCTATCTGTCTGCATCACCTCATTTGAATAGTTTCTTTGAGAATTTACAGCTATTTTCAACGATCTTTTCCTTACTTGCCATCCTGCAATGTTGGCCTGCAACATTGCAGTTAAATGCAATTTACTTCTGCATAATTGCAGATATTTCAAACAAAATTTTAAAACTGCTTGGTTTTGAACTTGGAAATATTTTAATTATTCTGAGTTATAAACCTGAATTCTGATAGTTATATTCTGAGTGCAGAATAAAACTTAATTATTCTGAAAAGTATCTCATGTTCCAGGCTGTTCTGAGAAATGTGATTAGATTTTTTGTTTTCTGCTTAAGTGATGTTTTTTTAAATTACAATTAAAAATGCAATTGCTTGACTAACAGTGTTTGAACTAAAGAGCTTCTGCTGTTGATGCTTTGTTTTTGTTTGCTAGGTGAGTTTTCTGTATGTATCTATACACTCTGAATGTATCCTTAAATAGAATTATTTGTTTATTTATTTACTGGTCAAATGTGATTGGACATACACGGAATTTGTCTCCAGTGCTTATTTAAATAGGAAGACTTCTATGTAGTTTTATATGAGTTAAATGCTCACTCTGGCAGGCATTTAAATTTTATAGATATTGACATTTCGGAATTAAAATTATATACTTGAGGTTAATATTGAGATTTCATAGTGCATTTTTGTTTTATAATATGGTAATTAAAATAGCAATAGCACTTAGACTTATATACCACTTTATAGTGTTTTACAATGCTCTCTAAGCAGTCAGCATATTGCCCCCAACAATTTGGCTCCTCATTTTACCCACCTTGGAAGGATGGAAGGCTGAGTCACCCTTGAGCCTGATGAGATTCGATCTGTCAAATTGCAGGAAGCTGGCTGCAGCAGAAATAGCCTGCACTACTGCGCCACTGAGGTTCTTCCAAATGCAGTAATAATAATGATTATGTTACAATATTATTCATATTGTATCAGGTGGTCACAAAGACTGCTAAATGCCATTCCATGCTAAACTGCCACTTGCCATCAAGATATAAAAAGATTAGACAAGAGGATGAATGCTTTGGTGCATCTATTTATTTATTTATTTGATTTGATTTGATGTCAGTTGCTTGCAAGATAATAGGTATAAGGAAAAAACATAGTTATGAATATATGGATACATATAAGAAAAATAAAAGAAACAACAGTACAGGGATGGTAGACACACTGGTGCACTTATGCATGCCCCCTACAGACCTCTTAGGAAAGGGGTGAGGTCAATAATAGAAAGTCTAAGGTTAAAGTTTTTGAGGTTTGGGGAAGAAACCAGACTCAGAGAGAGAATTCCAGACATTGACTACTCTGTTGCTGAAGTCCTATTTCCTGCAATCAAGTTTGATGCAATTAACTTTGAGTTTGTATCTATTGTTTACTCCTGTATTGTTATGCTTGAAGCTGAAGTATTCATTGACAGGTAGAATATTGCAATGTATGATTTTATATACTGTACTTAGATTGGACCAAAGGCGGCATAGTTCTAGGTTTTCTAGGTCTAGAATATCAAATCTGGTGGCATAAGATATTCTGCAACAAGTAGAGGAGGGAACAACTCTTCTTGTGAAATATTTCTGGATTTCTTCAATTGTGTTAATATCAGATACGTAATGTAGGTTCCAGACTGATGAGCTGTATTTGAGTATTGGTCTAGCAAATGTTTTGTATGCTCTAGTTAGTAGTGTAATCTTACCAGAGAAAAAGCTACATAAAATTAGGTTGACAACTCTTAATGCCTTTTTGGCTATGTAGTTACAGTGGGCACTTAGGTCATTGGATATGAGTATTCCAAGACCCTTGACAGAGTTTGGATCATCAACAAGGTCTTGCCTATTCAGCCTGTATTTTATTTTCTGATTTTTTTTGCCAATATGTAAAGCCCATGTCACACTGCCCAACGGATGCAAAAAGGACACAGCGGACGAGCAAAATATTCTATCCGTTGTTATCCGCTCTCAAAAGGGGCAAAAATTTGCATAACCGGAGCGGATAACATGGACGTGGGGAGGATGCAGGGCGGATGCAAAGCGGATGCGGAACGGAAGCCCAGCGGATGGGAGTGGATGGCGCATCCACTAGGCTTCCGGGAGACCTCAGCAAAGCGGACGCGGAACGGATACAGCGGATGCACAGCGGACGCACAGTGGAAGCCTAATGGATGCCTGGCGTTAATTGCACATGCGGGGGGGATGCATTGCGTCAGCCCTGCGGATATAATGGAAGCAGCTCGGAAGCAGGTCGCCATTCAGAGGAAAGACCTGCTGCCGGACGGATTGGCTGCCTTGCCTGCCCTGCCTGCATGGCTGCCTGCCAGCCTTGCTGCCAGCCTGCCTGCCAGCCTTGGTTCATGTCTGCCTGCCAGCCTTCCTGCCAGCCTTGGTGCCTGCCTGCCTGCCAGCCTTCCTGCCTGCCTTGGTGCCAGCCTCCCTGCCAGCCTTCCTGCCAGCCTTGGTTCCTGCCAGCCTCCCTGCCAGCCAGCAACCCCACAACCATGCGGAAGCACAGCAAGCCTCAGCCATCTGCTGCCAGCCCTGGCAAGAGGGACAGGGCTACCATCCCACCCCCTGGCCCTCACTCTGGTTCTGCTGGGGCTTCTGCAGCACGGGCTCGCTCTTCTGGGGCTGGGGCTTCTGCTGCTTCTGCTTCTGGAGGAGCTGATGACAAGCATTCCAGCACCAGCCACCTCCACAGCACCTGCACCCTTCACCCCTGAGACTGAGCAACCAAGAGGAGTGCCAGAGAGACTCATTTTTGTCTTATAGCTTGTTGTTAATAAAGTCTATTTATCATTCATACACTTGCTTCATTTCTTTTTTTTAATAAAGACTTGCTGGAAACTTTTAGAAATGGTTTAAGCCTTTGCATGCTTGTGGGATGGGTTAAGATAGCTGTGGGATGGGTTGAGATAGCTGTGAGATGGGCAGGGATACCTGTGGGATGGGTAATAGCTGTGGGATAGATAAACTTCCAGTGCAAGCATAGTGGGACTGTATGGTCCACCCTCCCAGGTGCCACACCTACGGCCCTTTATTATCAATAATAATGTAATAATTATCCACACATGTCAACACAAACACAACTCTTTATTAAACGCCCTGTTCATTATAGGCCAACCAAACATACACGGCCCAATCTCATCAGTGTGATGAGACAGGCTGAAGGAAGCATCCATTAAGCATCTACCATCCTGTTGCACCATTGTCTCAGGAGGTTGCGCTGCTTCTTCCCTTCACATGAGGCTCTGTTGGGGCCTTGCACATCCAGAGTGTCTGTCAGGTTTTGCCCTTGCCTCCATTCCCCAGGCTCCATGTCCCCATTGCCTTGCTGGAGGTCCACGAGCCTGTTCTGCAACATTGGGTAGCGGGTGTGCATGAGATTGTGCAGGATGCAGCAAGCTTCCATGATCCTCCTCACGGTCTCTGGGCAATGCTGCATGGTGGTGACAAGTACCTGGAACCTGTTGGCCAGGATGCCAAAGGCGTTCTCCACCACCGGCCTTGCCCTGGACAGCCTGTAGTTGAAGATCCTCTCTTCACGGGTGAGGTATTTGGAGGTGTAGGGCTTCATGAGGTAGGTTGTGAGGGAGAAGGCGTCATCCCCCACAATGAAGTAGGGCACATCTTGTGTGTTGTTGGGCAGAGGTTCTGGATCTGGGAAGTCCACGATGAGGTTGCCTTCCAGCTCCTCCTTGAGGTGACTGGCATTGTATACCTGGGCATCTGAAGATGAGCCGTTGCCTGAAGCATCGATGTACATGAACTTGTAGTCAGCATCGACCATGGCAAAGAGGATGATGCTGAAGAAGCCCTTGGAGTTGAAATAAGTGGACCCCGACTTGGCTGGAGCTTTGCAGGCCACGTGTTTGCCATCTATGGCTCCAACGGTGTGTGGTAAGTTCCACTTCTGATACCACTGCTCTGCAACTTTCTTCCATCCTTCTTCAGTGGAGGAGTACTGGAGGAGCTCCTCCTTGTATTCTTCAATGATGGCCTGCACCACTTCTCTGACCACAATGCTGATGGTGTTGGATGGCACCCTCCAGCCGTACTGCATGCTCCTGTAGGAGGTCCTTAAGGCCAGGTGGCGCAGAGTGAGTGCCACCTTGAGCCCAGGTTCCAGGCTGGGCCGGAAGCTGGTGTTTGCCTTGGTCAACCTGGGTGTCAGGTGCTGCACAACTTCATCAAACATGGCTGGCGGCATCCTCATGAAGTTCTGGAACGCCTGAGTGTCTTCGCTCCTGGGCTCCACCATCAGCTTGTTGTACAGTCCGTCCTCTGCTCTTCTGGTGAACCATCTTCGGAACCAGACTCTTTTTGGGTGGCTCCTTTTCTTCTTGCAGTAGAGTTCACAGAGCCTGTAGATGGCTTCGCACTGTTGCAGAACGATGGTGGCTGCCGAAAGGACTTTGTTACAATCCACGGTGGACATGACTGGATGCTGTGGAAGAGGAAGAGCCAGATGAAGGCTGCAGAGGTCTGCACCTCTGGGCTGCTGTTCTGAAAGTGAGATGCAGGTGAGTTGCTCCCCCTTTTTATAAGCAGTATAGGTTTTCCACTAGGCATCCTCTAGGCATCTTCTAGACATCCTTAATATTCGAGATAGGTCCCCTCTGCGAACGCTTTTTCCATTTTAAACACTTTGTTTCCGTTCTGCATCCACTAGGCATCCGTTCTGCATCCGTTCCGCGTCCGTTCCGCTTCCTCCCTGCGTCCGGGCGGATGCGAGTTGTGCGGATGCGTAGCGGATGCCTAGCGGATATAGCTGATGCGTAACGGATGCGTAACGGATGTGTAGCGGCTGCATAACGGATGCGTAGCAGATGCAGAATGGATGACCTGGATACATTTTCCACGCAAAAGTTTTGGGCAGCCCAAAACTTTTGGAGCGGATGAAACGTCCATGCTGGACGGATAGAGAGGAAGCCAAACGGAGGCAGTGAGTACATCGCGTTTTCGAACGGATGGCAAGGTTTTTTGTCCGTTTTACATCCTCTTTGCATCCGTTGGTTCAGTGTGACATGGGCTTAAGACAGAGCATTTATTTGTTGAGATTTGAAGTTGCCATTTGTTTGACCATTCTGATACATAGTCGAGGTCTTTTTGGAGAGTAGCAGTATTGTCTGTGGTATTGAATAGCTTTACATCATCAGTGAAGAGAACACAGTTGCTCTTAATATGATCATAGAGATCATTTATATAGAGTATGAAGAGAGTTGGTCCTTGAACACTGCCTTGGGGGACACCACTATTGACACGTACAGAATTTTGACCATTTGTTGTCTATTTGACAGGAATGCTTCTATCCAGTTATGCAGTTGTCCAGAGATACTATAAGATTTTAGTTTTAGGAATAGTTTGTCGTGTACCAGAATCAAAAGCTTTACAGAAGTCTATGTAGATTGCGTTATTGCTTTGCCATGATCAAGTTGTGTAGTCCATATGTTTTTGCAGTGTAAGAATTGCAGATTACATGATGGTTTTTTCCTGGAACCAAATTATTTATTAAAGAGTAGGTTGTTTGGTTCTAAGTGGAGGATGATGGATTGGTTAATAATTGATTCCATGACTTTACAGGTGACGCAGCATAAAGAGATTGGTCTGTCATTTTCAACTAGGCTGGGGTCTCCCTTTTTGAAGATGGGTATGACTGTGGCTTGTGACCATAGTTTTGGCAAAGAGTTGGTCCTGAAAGATATTTCGAAGATTATGCTTCGAGGTTCTGCTATGGCAGTGGATTGCTTTTTTAAGAAGTAGGCATATTTTATCTGGTCCAATAGATAGAGATGATTTTAGATTGCATAGTGCTTTTTCAACATTGTCTTCTAAAAAATCCATATGTATTAGATCATTGTAGCTGTCTGTGGTTCGACTAGGAAATACTGGGCATGATCCATTGCTTTTTACAAATACTGAGCCAAAGAATGTGTTAAAGAGGTTGGCTTTAATAGTGTCATCGTTGCAGTCTTTACCATTAGGTCCTTTTCAGGGTGGGATGGACCTTGAGTCTTTTAGTTTGTTGTTTATAAAATTGTAGAAAGTGCAGGTGGAATTGGTGCGTAGTAGGTTTTCCTCTTTTTTCATGTGATAATTGGTGCATTCAGTCTCTATCTGGTGGCATAAATTTTTGTACCAGCTTTTGAAATTGGCAACGTGACCAGATTTGTTTTTCTGCCAAAGTGATCTCTTTCTGGATTGAAGCTTTCTTATTGTTATGGGTAATCTGTTTTTTTCCTGGTTTTTGGAGTTGTTATTGGTACATATAGTTTGATGACTCTTTTGACTTCAAGTAAAAAGATGTTGTAATGGTCTTCAACAGTATTGCATCCATTGAATAGAAATTGCCAATCAAGGCATGAGAGATCGTTGTCTATAAGACCATAGTTGCATTTTTGAAGTTATAATTGGGGATTGTATCATTGTGATAATTTTTGGGTGGGCATATGTTGAGACAAAAGTCAATCATGCTGTGGTCACTGTTGGAAAATTTAATTTGTTCTTTAATTTGTATTCCGTAAATTGAATTCAAACTATTGCAGAAGATGAGATCGAGGCAGTTATTAAATCTAGTATTGTTGGTTACTAGTTGTTCCAGTCCTAGATTTGTAACAGCATTATAGAAGGTTGCATGTATGGGTTCAGTTGTACATTTGTTAGGATCCAATTAATATGAAGTAGATTGAAGTCACCAAGAAAGATAAAAGCATGTGGGCAGGATGTTGCCCATATTAAATGTGAATTTAGCTTGTTTACATGTTTGATGTCATAATCAGGGGCTGTGTAATATAGTAAGAATTGAAATGTGATATTTAAGGACAGTTCATAGATGATGGTCTCAGGAAGAGCAAGCTCTCAGATATCAGTTACTGACCCTTATTTATCAGAAGGCAAACAAGAAACTTTTCTTGTCCTTCAAGATACTGCACCAACCCAACTTACGTTTTTTTAGCTTCTGATGAAGTGGGACAAATGTTTCTACTGTGAATTTTAACCAGTGAGCCTTACATATGAGAGATGAGTCAAATTTTATTCTGTCTACTTTTTATAAGCACTTAAGTTAGTGAAAGGCACAGACTTTCAAGAAAGGAATCTTTTAAAAGTTCTTGTGTATATCTGCCTATGTGTCCTCTGATATCCTAACTTTTTTCACATAAATTTAATGTAATATTCTCTTACACACATAAATATTACACAGATATAAAATGTATATATTCCTGCTCACAGGAAGGAAAGTGCAAAACAATTATTTTCATAAGAAAACTGGGGAGGGATAGCCACTGTCTATGGGGAAATGTAGTTGCGGGCAGTCCAGATTGAATAACTTGCCAGCTGTTACCAAAATGGGTCAGTTTGCATATAAGTGCATGTCAGAGTGAACACATACTCAAGCAAATCTTTATAGAAACCTTTGTATTTGTAAGTACACCCTGAAACTCTGGATGCACAAGAAGTAAGCATGCATTCAGAGTGGTCAGTTACTTCTTTTTATTCATTCTGTTAGAAGTACTGGCAGAAAATGTCTAAAAAGAAAACAAATAGGTGGGAGATTGTAATTTCAGACTTGCAAGATTCTGTTAATATAGATTTATAAAATAGAATCAATACTTCTTGTCATGTTTACTGCCTGGTCTATTTAGAAGGGGAACAATTTTGGATACAAAATCAATGTTCCAAAACTAGACATTAATATGAATAGACATTGAGGTTGTGAGAGATGGAGGAACATGTTATTTTGGTTAGGACCAATTGCAATCATAAAAATGAATGTTTTATCTAAAATAAACAATTTATTCAAATAGCTCTAATCAGAATTTATGAGAATATAAAAAAACTATTACTAAAATATCTATGATCAAACAAAAAATTCTATGATGATTCCAAAGAGAGAAGTGGTTTTGCATTTCCAAATTTTTTATTGTAGCATGAATGAAGTTGCCTGCCATTGATAACACAGTGGATAATATTTCAGAATTGTACAACTGCAATTTTGGAAAGAATAGGCTTAGCCAATAGATATAGTTACTTCATGATATAAAAAGGATGATAAATTCTTACACTGTTGGAAGTGTAAGAAGGAAAAAGGTACCTATTTTCATATGTGGTAGACCTATCCAGAAGTCAAGAAATATTGGAAAATAATTTGATTGTGGTTAGAAGAAATAATAAAACAGAAAATTGAATCCAAACCAGAACTATTTCTGTTAGGTATAATAATGGAAAAATAAAATAAAAAAAGATAAATGCATTATGCTACATATTTTAAAAGCTGCTAGGAGTTTCTATGCATAATTCTGGAAGCAAGAAATTGTACCACCAGAAGGTGTTGCTGTAAAAAGAAAAATAGACTGTGCAGAGATGGACAGACTAACAATGAAATTAAGAGACAAAGAAGAGTCAATATATTATAATGTCTGGGATGCCTGGTTTGAATGGTTTAAGAATAAAAAGGAATCAAAATGGCAATTAGATAAAGAATAAGAAATTATGTAAATACTTATATCTATATTCATATCTATCTATATTTATTTATATATTAAATTGAAATTGTATAATGAAAGTGTATAGAAAGCTGATAAGGAAATATAAAAGATGTCTTGACATTGATATAATGATGTATAAAGTTTTATTTTATGTTTTTAAATTTTGAAAACTAAATAATATTTACTAAATTTAAAAAAAAGGAATTTAAAAAAAAGGATGATAAAATCTAAAAGGACATATTATTAGACAAAGTTTGATAAAAACATGGGATTCTACAAAGGAATTAATAAATTGAATAATTTTACCTTAGATTTTCCCTCAAATGCTTTTCATTATAGACAATTACAGAAAGAAAAATGTAATTACATATACAGGTATGGCTCATTCAGGCTTTATGAACAGATTGAAAACACAGCATGAAGCCAGCCTACATCAGCACAGATGAACTTACAAATCACTGAAAGAAAAATTAGACCTTAAAAAGGAAAGAATAATGTTGAGGAAAAATGCACTGGCATCATCTGTAATGGTTTGTATATAAAGTTTTATTTAGATATGATACAAAGGCAAAACAAATTCAGATTTTTAAGACACAGTCATAACACAATGTGAAGAATTATGAACTAAATGTAGGATTTACATAGAGGAAAACTTACAATGTATTCTTCCAATACTGAATAATTCCTCCAATTATCTCCAGGATATATAAATCATTTGTAATAAAAGTTGGAAAAGCCATAAGGAATGTTCTATCACATATGGTGGTCATGGAATCCCTTACTAAAATATAGGACAATATATATAGTACAATACAGACCTTAAAAAGGAAAGAATAATGTTGAGGAAAAATGCACTGGCATCATCTGTAATGGTTTGTATATAAAGTTTTATTTAGATATGATACAAAGGCAAAACAAGTTCAGATTTTTAAGACACAGTCATAACACAATGTGAAGAATTATGAACTAAATGTAGGATTTACAAAGAGGAAAACTTACAATGTATTCTTCCAATACTGAATAATTCCTCCAATAATCTCCAGGATATATAAATCATGAGTAATAAAAGTTGGAAAAGCCATAAGGAATGTTCTATCACATATGGTGGTCATGGAATCCCTTACTAAAATATAGGACAATATATATAGTACAATACAGACATTTCTGTAATTAAAATTTGAAATGAAAGCACAAGTCCTTTTGTTAAGCATAATCTTAGAAAAAAATTAACTGCTGGTGGAGACATCATTATTTAATGAGATATATGCTTATAGCAGCCAGAATAATTTAAAATGGAAATTTTGGAAATACTAATGGTATATATACCTAGTGGAAATTAGATCAAAATTAAGAAAGGTTCCCATACATATATAATGAAACAGAAAGTATAATCACTATCAGTCCAGCACTTACTAGGATTAATTGCAGGTATTAAAAAAGAGGGAGTAAGTTAGAAACTCAATAGTTTCTTTTCTTTCCTTCTGTTTTCCCTTTCTTTTTAATCATTTTGGTTCTTTAACTCTCAATAAATTGATTGTTTTTTATTCTTTTTTCTATTAACACACACACACACAAACACTAATACTAATACTAACCAATTATGCAACACTAGGTAATCAGTTCAGTACTTAACTCACTATTATACAAATCAGTTGTTTTTTCTTCTTCTTGTTTATATTCAATGTTGTTTGAAAAAATCATATAATTTTATAATAGTAATACCTTCTAAACTGTAATTAATTTGAAATATTTTCTTCATTTTCAAAACCCTGAATATCCAAGCAATAGAATCTTTAGAACTTTAACTAATGCTGTATAAATAGAACTTTAATTAATGCTGTATAAAGGTAACTATATTGAAACAATAGAATAAAATAGCATTAAAATGTATAATGTAAGGGAAGAGATAAAATAGCAGTTATGAACATGTCTCACTGCTGAATTTCTTTGAAATGTTCTAAGTTAAGTAGAAAATGAGAAAAAGCACTACAGAAATGTGCAAGACAGGAATGACTGTGCAGCTGTTGGAAGTAATAAGACTGAAATGGAGTATGTACATAAGCCATTTACAAAAATAGCCTGGCCCTTGGGATAACATTTTTTTTTGCAACATTGTGTTCTTGAATAGAGCCCATCTGGTGTTTTTGTCATATTCCATAATTAAAAATCATGTATAATTCAAAGAGTTTTGCACTGTTGAACAGTAATTAGTTTTCAGTATCAGCGAAATAATATTGTTATCCCCAACTCTATTTAGTTATATGAAAAGAATATTAATGCCTTTCTGAATAATAAATGAAGTAATGAGTAATGAATTCATTAGGGGGGATGGTTCCATTATTGTGTAAATCTTCTACAGGAAGTTTCTGGAAAAAGTTATCGATTAAAAGCAGAGAAACTCCCACAGTGGAAAAGAAGCTAGCATACAGTGTATTAAATCATTCACAATCTTTATTATACCATTAATGATATAACCTTTTTACAACAACAACACGTAACATAACTACATGCATCCGTTTGAAAATGATATTCTTTTAGCTAAATCCTGAGTTGAACTGGGCCAAATTTTGAGCTGAACACATTCCAGCCTATCCTCTTATTTACAGCAGTCTTTTTTCAAGTAAATTGAGAAACTATGTCCCAAGTTTTGGAAGGTAAATTGAATTAAACCCAGCATTTCAAACTTTGCAAAAGAGTTATGGATTTTGGCTTGAAAGAGAAAAAAAGAGGATTACAATATAATTGTGAGGGAAAGGATAAAGCAACCCTCCCCTAAAAAACAAAATTCAAATTTTGAAACTTATGGACATTTTTTTCCTTTCCAACAGAAAGTTGAAATGATTTTCGATAAAGTGACTCAGCATTCTACTTGTGTGTGTCACATAATAACATAATAACAACTGAACAGAATGGGGACCAAATTTAATATGGGAAAGAAACTGACAGAAAAAAAATATGAAATGGACTGGATCAGGCCAAGGGCTATAAAAAAAAAAGAATTCCATAAAAATGTGGACAGGGAATATGTTACTGGCCTGAATGATAAAGACCAGTTCTAAATCCTTCTCCCATTCATTATGTGACCTAATGTATAGCAGATGTAGGCACTTGTATTATGTAGTACAGAGTTTCCCAACCTTTTTGGCTTTGTGGACTGGCAAGGTAGGAGAAAGGGGATGGTTTGGTGCACATGGTGGGCAAGCATGCACAGCTCCATTTGCATGAGTGGCAGGCTCATTTACCTATTGCTTGCGCAAATGGAGTATGTGTGCACTTGTGCGAGTGAGGATGTGTGCACATGCACACTCACTTGCCACTTATGTGGCTTGATTCTTAAATAGCTCAAGTTCCAGTTGTAGGCCATAGCCCCAGGGGATGGGAACCCCCAATGTATACATACAGTTGGAAACAATTCCAGAATCCATGCTCTGCTGTCTTTTTCTACACCGTTTTTTAATTTTTTTTAATTAGCTTCATAGACAAATGTAATATCAGTTTGCCCAGGATATTTGCTGCAGTTATGGATAGAGTTATGTCAGATACTCTCATAGATGGAAAACTGCTGTTAATTTTTTTAGTTTCTAAAGGGTTTTTTAGAAAGGTTCTAAAGGTTTTAACTCATTTCAAATCAACTAAAACTTGAGATTGTTCCTATTCTAAAATGCCTTTTAGAACAGCAGTTGCCAACCAGTGGTCTGCAACCCACTGGTGGTCTGCGAGAAAATTTTGATGGTCTGCAGAGAAATGTCTCCCCCAGAACAGCTCCCCAAAGCAATTAATCCAGGCTGCATGGTTGCCCGGGAATACAAGACTGCACCACATGGCCCACGGGAATTCTCCCTGCCCACTCACTCCTTACCTGGCAAACTTGCCTGCTCAGTTGCTATTTTTCCCTTTTCTGACCATCAGCTGTTCTGCTGTGCTGAGAGATTTAGATTAACTAGAAAGCAGGAAATTGTTGAATTTCTTGCTTTCTAGCTAATCTTTACATCTTCGGCTCTGCTTTTAAGTTAATTTAAGACTGAAGCAGTGCAGATGCAGATAGCTGATGGCAGAAACACAAATTTCTAAGTGAATCTGTGATTCTGTGAGCAACTCAATCTGCCTGCCTGCTTTGCCTGATTTTGGGTAAAAGTTGCTCTTTTTTATTAAAAAAATCAATATATAAATATTTATAATATTTACACATAGGCCATGCCCGGATGGTCACATGACCACCAAAGTCACACCCACAACTAGTTGTTAAGAAATTTGAATCCCACCCCTGCCTCTGTATGTGTGTGTGTGTGTGAGAGAGAGAGAGAAAGAAAGAGGGACGGAGACGGAGAGAGAGAGAGGTAGATCAGAACGTAGTCACTGAACCGGTAGTAACACTAGTTGAATCCCACCCCTACATATGATACTGAATAAATTATACCTTTTCTTCAGGAATACTGTAGATTCAGTTTTAGAAGAGAAGGTTGGCAATACTTCAATTTCAGGACTTTTGATGGTAAATCATAATATAGTTACCATTACAGAAACTTGGTGGGATGAATCTCATATCTGGAATGTACTGATGAAAGGAAACTGTTGAAAAGAAACAGACCTAAATAGAGATGGTATTCAGCAGGTTCTGACCAGTTCTGGAGAAACAGTAGCGGAAATTTTGAGTAATTCAGAGAACTGGCAAATACCACCTCTGACTGGCCCCACCCCATCTATTCTCTGCTTCCCAAGTCCCAGCTGATTGGCTGGGTCTACTTTTGTTGCCCAGCAGAGGAGAATGGAGCTGGAAAGCAGGTTAGTGGGGTGGGGAGGGAATGGGATTTTGCAGTAACCTTCCCCCAGAAGTGGGGAGGGAATGGAGATTTTACAGTATCTTTTCCCTGTTAGGACCACCAAATCATAGCCATCAAGCCATGCTATTCCTACCAAGCCACACCCACAGAAGCAGTAGTAAAAAAAAATTGAATCCCACTACTGGACCTAACACAAGACAAAATGGAATTGCATGTTCTGTTTAGGCCCAATTGCTCTTCAATATTTTAATATAAACAGTTTTGATGAGAGAATAGAAAGGGAATTTATCAAATTTGCAGGTGATACCTGTTCAATGGGTCCATGCGGGAAGGAAAGGCAGGACACGATGAACTGGTAAGCAGTCTTTATTTTAAATCAGCTCAGCTGCGGCTTTTTTTTTCCTGCCAGTGGCTGGGCCAACAAGTGGAGTCTATTAGCCAACTCCACTCTTTGGCCATATTTGGTCATATATAACACTCCTCCCTTCTTAGTTGGTTTCCTCCAATCTGTGCCCACCTACCATATGTAATCATGTAAGTAGGCGGGGCTTCAATGGGTGTGACTAGACCTGCACACCTCACTTGTTCCTGGGGTGGCAGCCTGAGCAGAAGGGTCCGCCGCTGCTCTGGTCCCCACCAGTGGAACCTTCTGGAAACTCGTTACTGGCGTGGCAGGGATTGTCAAGCTGGAGACCTCAGAAGGACACTGTGGGACTCCCTCTTTGCAAGATAAGGGTCTCTGTTGTTGTTCAGGGGTTTATGCCTGCAGCACTGATGTTTGTGGCCTGTGTTGTTCATTTGTTGCATGTTGGGTGTTAGGTTGGTTGTCGGTGCTCAGGACCCAGTCCTGTAGTTGATCGATGTGACGCTCCCATAGCTTCCCTTCCTCTGTCTCAATTCTGGAGGACCGCTGCCCTGTGTTTTCGACTACCCATGCTGGCATGGGTTGGTCCCCCAGTATAACTGTGTGCAGAGACCGCGTCCTGTACAGTGAATTGTCTGCATTTCCCTGTGGAGTCTGGGGGTGTTTCTGTGCTGTAGTTAGGATGGACCCAGTCTAGTATAGTCCGCAGCCGCTGACCCATTAACAGTTCTGCTGGGCTGCGGTGTGTTGTAGTGTGGGGTGTGATGTGTGGGGCGAGGAGCATTCTGTCAATCCTCTCCAGCCAGTCCCCTCGGCCCATATGCTGTAGCATTTCCTTAGTAGACCAAACCATTATCTCTGCTAGGCCGTTCATGGCCGGGTGAGCAGGTGTGATAGTGCATGTCTAATCCCCAGTTCAGCTAGGAAGTCCTTGAATGGTTTCGAGGTGAACTTTATTCTTAAGAACTTGGACTGAATTACCTCCATTTTTTACTTCTTTATATTCACAGATTTATATAGTATAAAATATTAAACTCAGCAATTTGAATTAAAAATTACCAAATCTGTTTTGCAGCAAAGCATATTTATTTCCACTATAGTTAACAAATATGATTATAGCATCAGGGAATTATTTTTACAGAAGATGAAATATAGCAGGATTTCTTTTTTTCTTTTTTCCATAAAAGGAGCAAAGCAAGACCATTGTCCAAAAGTTCAGAACTTTTTCAGGACCCAATCAACACAAGGCATATGTGGCAAGGTATCCAGGCCATTACAGACTATAAGGTGGACATAGACTTTTTAAATGAGCTGAACAAATTTTTGGGAAGATTCAAGGCATCAAATAGCACACTGTGAGGAAAGCTGTGTTTCATCCTGACTTGCAAATACTTAGTTTGATGTTACCTCTGTCCGGAGGACACTACGGAAACTTAGCATTCAGAAAGTAGCAGGTCCGGATAATATCCCTGGGCATGTTCTTCGGGAATGTGCAGATGATTTGGCTTGTGTTCTTACAGATTTTTTCAATCTTTCATTGCAGCAGGCAGTGATCCCATTATGTTTTAAGACTGCCATTATTTTGCCAGTGCCAAAAAAGCCTACGATTGTGGATCTTCATGATTATCATCCAGTTGCACTTATATCCATCATTATGAAATGTTTTGAGAGCTTGATAAAGGACATTATTGTATCCAGCCTCCCTCCTGCATTTGACTCGCTACAGTTTTGCTTACCATCCAAATGCTATTTCTTTTAATCTCCATCTGAACTTGGCACACTTAGAGGAAATAAATACTCATGTATGAATGCTGTTTGTTGACTTCAGCATTTATTGCAATCATTCCTCAGCCTCTAGTAGACAAACAGGGCCTTTTAGGCTTTAATATTCCTTTATGAAGAGAGGAGTGGCCTGGCTGCCCTGCACACCATTTCCCACATCTCCTGCCACCAATGTGTTCAATGGGAAGGCAGAGGCCCACCCTCAGCATACAGATTTTCTGCCAAGATGCACTACTGTTTGTCCCATGCAGCCAATTGGCAGGGGACAAGTGTCACTCTATGAATAATCCAGGACAAGGGGGCAGGGACCAGTGGTGGGTGACCAGTGGTGGAGAAAATGCTGGTGGGGGGTCAGCTGAGGATAAATGCCCATGATGGGTCAGTTGCAGTGGGGTTCTGTGGTGAAATGGGTGCATCCATGTACCCATGATTAATTATTCTACAGCCACTCTAAGTATAATTACATTCTGATAGATTATTCCTGATCAGAAAGCAATAATAGAACATATATTTATAACTTTATTACATGTTTACTGTGGACAAGAATTTTGGTTCATACTTAGGTAGCCTAAGTAGTCCAACGACAAAATGTGGAATTCACATTTTGAGAGTTTCACATATAATTTGGTGGCTAGAAGTTTTTCTAGAACTTGTCGGACCAATTGAACATGTTCTTCCATTGTTTCATTGAAGATAAGGATGTCATCTAAGTACACGAGGACTTCCTGGTAAAGGTGCGGGTGTAGCACCTCATTAATGAGCTACATAAACACTGCAGGAGGCTCCTGAAGTCTGAAAGGCATGACTTTGAATTGGAAGCTACCCAGAGGGCAGTTAAAAGCAGTTTTCCACTCATCTCCCACTTTGATGCGGACCTGGTAGTCGGCTTCCCTGAGATCTAGCTTGGTGAATATTTTGCCCTTTGACAGGTGGTTCAATAAGTCCTTCATAAGGGGGAGAGGGTACATGTCTTTGATGCATATGGTGTTCCCCCCTCTAAAGTCAACATACAATCTCAACCTGCCATCTTTCTTCTCATTGAACAGCTAATCTTGATTTAGCAAACTCAATAAAACCTCGTACCAAATTGCTATCAATGTATTTCCTTAATTCAATCATTTCAGCAGGCGTCATGGAATACATCTTTGGTTTTGGTAATTTTACCCCAGGCTCTAATTCTAAGGTGCAATCAGTGGCTTGATGGGGAGGTAAAACATTGCACTCTTCTTCACTGAATACTTTAGCCAAATCTTTGTATTGGTCAGGTACCTGGTGGTTATCTGGGAGAAGGTGGGATGCCATGGATGCTGGCTCAGGCTCTGGGTTCAAGCTGACTGGTGGCTTTTTAGTGGGTGGAAGAGGGGCAATGGGCCCATTCCAATAAGGATTTTTTTGAACCCATCCTCCCATTTGATCATCAGGGCCCATTTGTCTAACCAAGCAAGTCCCAGCATTATTAATTCTGACATCTTGGGGGCCACTATAAAACATATGAATTCTCAATGGGGCCCTAATTTCATCTTGATTATTGAGTGGCTGCCCCCAATTAAGGTTCCACCAACTTGCTCAAATCTGATTGGGTGTTTTAGTGGGTTAGTCTTTATTCTCAATTGTTCAATGATGGGGAGTCCGATAAGACATCTAGAATACCCACTATCAAGGGCAGCTTCTAACTCCTCAGCCACCCCCATGTTTGGTACCACTAACTTGACCTTGACTGTAAAAGGTATGATGGAATCACTCACCATTGGGTCATCTTCGCAGGTTGGGTTCTCGGGGATGTGTTCTGCTGGTCCGTTGCTCCTATCTGTGCAGAGGGGGCTTTCCCAGCTGTGTTTGGTGAACCCACCCCTGGCTGGAGGTCTTCCTTGATTCTTCCAACCTCTAACAGCTGGATTAGACTTATACTGCGGAGCTTGTGGTACAGGAGCAGATGCCAGACAGTCTGCTGCTCTATCGCCGGCTTGACCACATTAGTTACATTTCAGTACCCTGGTAGGTTGGGTACAAGCAGGTTTGGCTGGTCTGGCCGATGGTCTCCTAGCCACAATTATCTTAGGTGGGGCTGCCAGAAGGGGTTTCCTGTATGGGTTGATGCTGCAATCTAAGCTGAGGGATGTGACATACCATGATTGTAAGGTCTCTGGGAATCCCCTAGTTTCACAGGCCTTCTTTATGTATGGATCAATGGAGTTTTTAAAATAGTGTAAAGTCATTCTTTCAGGCCAATCCATGAGGTGGCTTGCGATCCTTCTAAAGTCCCAAATAAATTCTGACAAGGGTTGCTTGCCTTGCCTCATTTCCATTAACTTCTCTTCATTCTCTGCTACCCTGTCTGGATTTTCAAATCTGAGTCTTAATAATTGAATATATCCATTTACATCACATAATTTGGGGGCTTGTTCATTGTGTAGTTGGCCCACCCAGTCTGAAGAATCTCCTTCATTCTGTTATTTGTTATGGTCATAATCAAATCGCGCTCTGGTGGTGTATTGATCTCCAAATTGTTTTCTATATGGGATCAGATTCGAGTGAGGAAGTGATTGAAATGTTCATGGTGGCCATTGAATACAGCCTTAAAGGGTATTTGGTCCAGCCTGGGACATGGTTATGGAGGTGGCAGAGGCCAGGCCCCTGCAGGTTTTACTGGAATGAAAGTAACCGGCCTCGTGGCATGCGTAGGTTGGGTAGGTACCTTGTATCCTGGCTGGGTGGTGCCTCTCTGGAATAGGGGTTTCTGTGGCTTCACTGCCAGTTGGGGCTGCATTTGTGATTGCCAGGAGAAAGATGGGTGTGGCCTGGTTCCTGGTTGGGTGGGGGAGAGTGGTTGCTGTCTGTTGTCTGGGCAACCCTTCAGACCAGGGCTGTGTTGGTGCTGGCTACCATTGGTCCTGAATCCACTCCTGGCCTGGATAAAATCCCCACCCTGGAGGGATACTCTCTGCAGGGGGCAAAATTCCCTCTGGAAAATGAGGGGATTGCCTCAGAGGCTGCAACATCAACAGTCAGTTGATGTGTCTTTCTGGCTTCCTCCAACTGGCATCTGTATAGTCTCCTCCCTCCAATCTGACAGAATAGCAATATGCCTGGGGCTTGAGAAAGATTTCTCTTCAAACAGTTGGGTTATAACAACTTCTTGAGTTGAAACGCTTCAGTATAGCTCCCAAATCTCTTTCCTCTACTGTCATTCTGGAAGCATCCATCATTTCCTCCAAACAAGGGCTGAAAGATCCAATTAATGTTCTGGAGGGAGGGCCTCCATACGCTTCCCCCTGCATAACTTCAATTTCAGCTAATTGTTGATCTTTCTCCATCTCTGGGAAAAGAACTCTGGGGTATCAGCCAAGCCCCTTCAAAAATTAAAGTAGGACTTTGGGAAATAAATGTAAGGCATTCAGAAAATATCCATGATATCAATCACTCTGAGACAATTTATCTCCAATTGATTTATTCAGAAACAGATCTGGTATGTCAAAGGCAATTTTCCAAAGTGAAATTATTTTTGCATATTTCACAGAAACCACCTTCTCTTCTCCCTTCTCTCCTCCCACTTCTACACTTCATAAATCACAAGAACCAATTAACTGCAACTGGAATTTCTTAATACGACAGACAGAACAACCTTGAACTTTTCAACTCCTCCACCCCCCTTCCATGAAACATGACAGCTGAATTTTAAATCTGACGAAGGAGAGTAACAGAGATATATTCTTGCCCCTTCTATTTTTAATTTATCTGCAAATTCAATAGTGGACCTTCATTATAACTTGGACTTCCATGCTCCTAAACTAACAATGTGCAGAATCCTTATGCTCTTCTCTAAGCTGCTGCAGTTGCCAGCACAATCTATACATTTGACAGGCATATTAGGCCTGCTTACATTCTGCTCTTAATAAGTAAATTCTCAGAAAGGTCAGGCAATATCTATGTAAACCATGTTCAAAAGATTCAAAACCCTTCATTACTTGGTGGCATGTGGCACAGTGGTTAGAATGCAGTATTGCAGGTTTCCTCTGCTGACTGCCAGTTCAAAGTTGACTCAGCTCAAAGTTGACTCAGCCTTCCATTCTTCTGAGGTAAGTAAAATTAGAATCCAGATTGTTGGGAGCAATATGTTGACTCTGTAACCTGCTTAGAGAGGACTGTAAAGCACTATGAAGTGGTATATAAGCCTAAGTGTTATTGTTACTTGCACAGTGACAACTTCTGTTTCATTCATTGCTGCAATGAAAATGCTGTAAGACACAGCTTATTCATAACCACTTCTTATTCATGGTTTCAGGTTTATTATGTATTAGTTATTTTGTTTTAGATGCATATTTTACTTCTTATACAATATTCCTTGACTTACAAACAAAATTGAGCCCAAGATCTCCATTTCTAAGCAAAATAATTGTTAAGCAAATTTTGACCCATTTTAGACCTTTCTTGCCACAGTTGTTAACACAGGTATTAAATGAATCTGCCCTCCCCATTGACTTTGCTTGTCAGACCATGCAAAAGGTGGTCACATGTCCCCAGAACATGGTAATCAACATAAATACATGCCAGTTGCCAAGCACCTGAATTTTGATCACATGATCATAGGAATACTGCAATGGTGAAAAATAGCAATAGACTTATATACCACTTCACACTGCTTTACAGCCCTCTCTGAGCAGTTTACAGAGTCATCATATTGTCTCCAACAATCTGGGTCCTCATTTTACCAACCTTGGAAGGATAGAAGGCTGAGTCAATCTTGAGCCAATGAGATTCGAACTGTGGCAATTGGCAGTCAACAGAATTAGTCTGCAATACTGCATTCTGACCGCTGTACCGCCATGGCTCTTAAATAGTCATGTCACTTTAGATAGTCCTCAACTTATAAGCAATTGTTTAGTGACTCTTTGAAGTGCAACTGCATGTAAATTGAGGACCTTTACCTTTACTGTAATATTTAGATTTATACCTCTACAGTAAATTAACTTACAGTCATAGCAACCTATGCTAGTTTTATCATGTACTTCTTGTTATTTTAACTGTTTATCTCACCCATGATATTTTACTTTTATGCTGTATATTTTCAAATTTTGCTGATCTTTGACCAAATAAACTTATACCCCTATTTGCATCCAACAGTATGCATTTATGTATTTGCTTTGCAATCCAATGCTCACTGTGTTTCTGTGACAAATCCAATCCCACTTACTTTTTTTCACACAGATTATTAATGTTTGTATTCACTCAAATTCATTTAGCATACTTGAAGCAGACATATGTTACCCAATGTTTGTGTATCTTAAATTTTCCCATCTGTACTAAACATTCAATACTGCATAAATTTTCAGCTTTTATTATTTATGTATAACTTGTGATCATTTGTTTACTTTTCTTTCATACATAAATTTTCAGGACAAATCATTAGATCAAATATTTATTGCAGTCACAGATCAGCAAAAACAAAATTATATACATATTTCCATCCGAGAACAACATGTCTCAGTTACCACAAGCATTCTTTATACATTAATCCAACAATCAAGGAACAAGACACTATTGTCTTATTCCTTGGTTCACATTTAACCATTCAATTTGAATATTTTTATTCAAATTAAGTAGTTTATTTCTATCTATATTGCTATTATCTCATTCTACAACAAGTATTCAACAAACTATTCCACAATTCACACTTTAAATTTGAATTATCTGAATCAACAAACATACAATAAAATTTCTCATATGCAAACATCTCAGTAATATGTAGGAGAGCAAAAAGTTGGTTTATATAATGGCAATCCAGATTAAAAGCCACCTCATACTTCCCAAATTTTGCTAATTGGCACCTCAATTGTATGGTTTTATCAGATTTCTGGAAAGAGCTTCTAAAATACATTTAATAAACTAATTCTCTGGTAGATTTTGCATTTATTCTTGTTACTGTTTTCTTTTAATTAGAAAACAATGATAACTTTTTTCCAATAATCAGGCATTAATACTACACGTGAAACAAATTGCATTTTTATTGCATTTATGACTTACTTACTTCCTTTTTGGACATTGACAATTATAGTACAATAATCACCTTCTTAATTATATAAATGCTGAATATATTATAGTTTCAATTCATTCTGAGATACCATCTGAACATTGTTAGAGTATATTCCTGAATTAGAATAGAGCATGGTAACAAGGTCAACCAATGAATAGGCATAGCAACAAAATCAGCCAATGAGTACTGCTTGGAAATTGAAAGTAGAAGTAGCCTAAGCATGGCTCTATATTAAGCTCTGCAACTCTGAAGCTATGTTGAGCTCAGAGTCTATCTATTGAAAATGAAAGTGCTTCTCTCCTCTGCTGTGTGTCTTGTTGCCTGCTGAACTAAAGTGAAACTGATGTCTGTTTCTGAGCTCCTGAGTTGCTGTTCTGCTCTGAACCTGGAACTTGTTTGCTTCTGTTTGAGTTTGCTCCATGTAGGAAAATCTACAACTAGTATTGTAAAATTTACTTCATTGTTTATAAAGAAGTTAAATGAAGCCTCAGGCATCTGTGTTTACTTTTCTGGTGCTGAATTTGTGCTGCAATTATCCCTTAACATTTTCACTTTCTTTAAATCACAATTATTTTTTATCCTATTAGTTATGCTATGACTTCTCAGTTTATTTTCATCAACTTTCAAAATAATTTGTTATTTCTATATGAATCACTGTGCATTTTCTTTGCCTCTTTTAACCTTAATCTTTTTTTTTTGCTAAGACTATAAGTCTTTGTATATAACATTTTATATATTCTTTAATGCAATTTCTCCCATCCTAATATTCCATGCCTGTTACCCTCATCCGGAAACTTTTTCCTTTTGCCATGCTGCCAAGCATGATATTTGATTATATAAGGCAATCCCAATATTGGATAGTTAACTACTAGTAATTTAAGATTAATGAATCTATTCAGATATTGATCTAACTCTCTGCAGCTTTTAAAATAATGTATAGCATGTTCTATCAATAGGTATCCCAGGTAACCATCAATTGGAAGCCAAGTAATTAGAATGTATTTCAAATCTAGAAAGCAAATCTATAAAATAAAATAAAAAATCAGTGCTGATGGAAACGATCTAAAAAATTGTTGCCATAAAAGTTGCCTCAGATTTTACAAACCTATCCTTAAATTAAATTTGCTGACCTCATTAATTGATCCCTAATCAGCTTCTGCAGCCTATGAATTGATTCACAGCCATATACTATTATTTTGAATATCCTTGCTAGAGCAAAAAAATGGTGGATCCTCTGTTGCTTTCATTGCACTGAATGCAAATCTTGTGATTTATTTTTTTACTTTATAAGACCTCCACTATATAAGTCACTACTCATCATCTGCCCTCTTTCCTTTACCCAACCTACTTTAGAACATATTCAAAAAATGTAAGCCCTTTTTGAATAGAAGTGAAAGAAATATCAGAGAGCTTCTGCTGCTGGTTTTTTTCACCCTCCATTCTCAGACAAAACTTTCATCCCTTGAATCCTTGTGCCACTTCTTTGTGAACCAGAAGAACAATCTGAAGATTGGCTTTGATTCTATCATCTTTCGACAAACACCTCCTATTATATCCCATTTTAGTTGTCAAAGCTGGTAGAGAAAGGAGGGTCTGCTATATGCATGCTAACTAAACCATCCTTTCTCTCCTAGATCTATAGTTAGTGGATTGTCTTCAAGATTTTTTTTCTACAGAGAGGATAGTGGGCAGAAAGGCCCATAAGAAAATGGGATGATTTTTTTTAAACTACTAGTAGATGGAGGAGTATTAGTGGCAGCTTTAGGCATGTTTTTCCCCCCTAAGTTCCTGAACTAATTATTTGTTTTACTGTAAGTATACCCCATGTATTCTATCTATATTGTTTTGTAAATTGTTCCCTAATATTTCACATTGCTGAACCTTTGAAAAAAATGATTCAAATAAGGTACCTTCTAGTACTAATTGTTTATATACCTATTATGTTTGACAACTCTACAGTAGACATGGAATACCCACATTAGAGCCATAGTGCACTTTTCTATGGTTCTCTAGTCATGGTTCTATGGCTAGAAGTCAGGTGTTTGATCCCTAACAATTTCCATCTTTGTTTTTAAGACTGAAAACATTTCCACAGAATGATTTATAAAAAGTGAAGCATATTGTTAAGGTGGTAATTCAATAGACCATTCCATTGGCCATATTACTTTTTTTTTTTTTTGCAATGGGACATTGAACAATATTATTCTCACTTCTTTTTGCTTTCTATATGTTTGCTTTGGAGTCCCAAGGAACCTGTAGAGCAGATGTTGGGAGACATGATACTCTGAATTGAAGAAGCAAAGATAAACTTTCATTGTCCTTGGGTAAACAGCACCAAATTTTAAATGTATTAATAAACATTTACTTGTAACATGTAGTGATATCTTCCTTCTCTTCTATTTCACTTAATTTATTGGTTCTGGTTTTGAAAGTGGATTATACTGGGTAAGGCCAGGGATGGAAAGAGGAATAGAAGATGGGAATCTGACTCTCTGAATGTGTTCCTTCTTTGGAATTGCTATCAAATTTCAATGAAGAAAGTGCCCATCTCATAGCACATACAAATTTATGTGTTGAATAATAGAATCATAGGCCTGAAAGGGACCTTGAAGGCGTTCTAGTCCAACCACAAGTGGAATTCAGCTAGTTCTCACCAGTTCGCATGAACCATTAGTTAAAAAAAAAAAGCCAACTATGATCTCATAGATACTGACCTATTATCTCTTGATTGGCACATTTTATTCTCTAGCTGTAATACTACAGAAGACCATTATAATGCATTCTTATTTGAACTTGAATGAGTCATTAAACTATTTGTACCATTAATAACCCCCCAAAATAAAAAAAAAAAACAAATTGCCCATAACAATAAGGAAACTTCAATAAAAAAAAGATCGCTATAGTGTAAAAACAAAACTAGCTACGTAGCAAACTTTAAAAACCAATACAACAGCCTATGCCAACAGATAATACAACAGCCTATGCCAGCAGAACACACAAATTACCACTGCAAGCAAGAGGAAAACCTCCTACATACAAAATCCACCTGCGCCTTCTACAATTTTGTTAACACCAAACTTAAAGATTCAAGAACCATCCCACCCCTAAAAGGACCAAATGGGAAAGACTGCAACAATGAATCTGTTAAGGCTAATCTCTTCAATACATTCTTCAGTTCAGTCTTTGTAAACAGCAGTGGTTCATGCCCCACATTTCCTAGTTGTACCACAACTAACTGTAATGACCTACATATTGACTTTACAGAAGATAATGTAGAAAAGGCACTGCATAACCTAAAACCATCCCGATCTGTTGGCCCAGGTGGATTATCTACATATTTCTTAAAAAAGCTCTCCTCTGCCATAGTGGAACCCCCTAAGCATTGTATATGAGATAACATCCAGAACCAGCTCCTTACCAAACCTATGGTCCTTAGCTACAGTCATTCCTATCTTCGAAAAAGGTGACCCCAGCCTGGATGAAAGCTACAGACCTGTGTTGTGTCACGTACAAAGTCATGGAATAAAACATTAACCAATTCATCACTCTTCACTTAGAGTCAAACAACCTATTCTCCAAAAAACAATTTGGTTTCAGGAAAAAATTCCTGAATCTACAACTCCTACAATCCAAAAATATATGGACTACTCTATTTGACCAAGGTAAAGCTATAGATGGAATTTACATAGACTTCTGCAAAGCCTTTGATTCAGCAGTACACGACAAACTACTGTTAAAACTAAACTCTTACGGCATTTCCGGATCCCTGCGTCCTCTTTGCAGATGACGTAAAACTATTTAATTATCCTTCAAAATGACCTTGATTATGTGTCTGAATGATCAAACATCTGGCAATCTTGACCAACAAACACATTGGTAAAAAAAAAAATAATATACCGAATACAAACGAGGCGGATATAACCTTGTTGAAAATCCTCACTCTGTCAAGGACCTTGGAGTTCTCATATCAAATGATCTAAGCACCAGAGCTCACTGTAATAGCATTGCCAGAAAGGCATTAAGAGTTGTAAATCTAATCTTATGAAGCTTCTCCTCCGGAAATATTGAATTGCTAACTAGAGCATACAAAACTTTTGCCAGACCAATACTTGAATACAGCTCATCAATCTGGAATCCGCACTGCATATCAGATATTAAGCCCCTGTCACACTGCACCAACAGATGGAAAGAGGATGTAAAACGGAGAAAAACACTTGCCATCCGTTGGTTAACGTGATGCTTCCGTTCTGTACTCACTGCCTCCATTTTGCTTCCTCTCTATCCGTCCAGCATCCGTCTATTGACATTTCATCCGCTCAGAGGGTTTTCAGCTGCTCAAAACTTTTGAGTGGAAAATGTATCCAATTTGTCCGTTATGCATCCGCTAGGCATACGGGGGACATCCGTTCTGCATCCGTTACGCATCCGCTATATCCGCTAGGCATCCGCTGCACATCCGCACAACTCGCATCCACTCGGACGCAGGGAGGAAGCAGAACGGACGCAGAACGGACGCGCAGCATTAGTAGCACGGATGCAGAACGGATGAAAGTGGATGCAGCTCACAAAGAAAGCATTTAAAATGGACAAAACCTTCACAGAGGGGACCGATCTCGGATATTAGGGATGTCTAGAGGATGCCTAGAGGATGCAAAGGGACACATAGTGGAAAACTTATATTGCCTATAAAAAGGGGGAGCAACTCACCTGGATCTCACTTTCAGCCCAGCAGCCCAGCTGTGCAGACCTCTGCAGCCTTCATCTGCCTCTTCCTCTTCCACAGCATCCAGTCAGGTCCATGACCTTGGATCATAACAAACTCCTTTTGGTAGCCACCATCATTCTGCAACAGTGCAAAGCCATCTACAGGCTCTGTGAACTCTACTACGGGAAGAAAAGGAGGCGGACAAGAAGCGTCTGTGTCCAAAGATAGATCGGAAGAAGAGCAGAGTACGGACTGTACAACAAGCTGATGGTGGAGCTCAGGAACGAAGACCCTCATGCATTCCAGAACTTCATGAGGATGCCGCCAGCCATGTTTGACGAAGTTGTGGAGCGGCTGACACCCAGGTTGACCAAGGCAAACACCAACTTCCGGCCCAGCCTGGACCCTGGGCTCAAGGTGGCACTCACTCTGTGCCACCTGGCCTCAGGGACCACCTACAGGAGCATGCAGTACGGCTGGAGGGTGCCACACAAGACCATCAGCATTGTGGTCAGAGAAGTGGTGCAGGCCATCATCGAAGAATACATGGAGGAGCTCCTCCAGTGCCCCACCACTGATGAAGGATGGAAGAAAGTTGCAGAGCAGTGGTATCAGAGGTGGAACTTCCCCCACACCATTGGAGCCATCGATGGCAAGCACGTAGCCTGCAAAGCACCAGCCAAGTCAGGGTCCACTTACTTCAACTACAAAGGCTTCTTCAGCATCATCCTCTTCACCGTGGTTGATGCTGACTACAAGTTCATGGACATCGATGCTTCAGGCAACGGGTCATGTTCAGATGCCCAGGTATACAACGCCAGTGACCTCAAGGAGGGGCTTGAATGCAACCTCATCATGGGCTTCCCAGATCCAGACCCCCTGCCCAACGACACACAAGATGTGCCCTACTTCATCGTGGGGGATGACACCTTCTCCCTCAGAACCTACCTCATGAAGCCCTACACCTCCAGACTCCTCACCCTTGAAGAGAGGATCTTCAACTACAGGCTGTCCAGGGCAAGGCGGGTGGTGGAGAACGCCTTTGGCATCCTGGCCAACAGGTTCCAAGTACTTCTCACCACCATGCAGCATCGTCCACAGACCGTGAGGAGGATAGTGGAAGCTTGCTGCATCCTGCACAATCTCATGCGCACCCACTACCCAGTGTTGCAGAACAGGCTCGTGGACCTCCAACAAGGCAATGGGGACATGGAGCCTGGGGAATGGAGGCAAGGGCGAAACCTGATAGACACTAAGGATGTGTAAGGCCCCAACAGAGCTTCACGTGAAGAGAAGAAGCAGCGCAACCTCCTGAGACACTGGCGCAACTCCCCAGCTGGAGCAGTGGAGTGGCAAGATAGGATGGTAGATGCTTAATGGATGCTTCCTTCAGCCTGTCTCATCACACTGATGAGATTGGGACATGCATGTTGGGTGGGCCTACAAGTAACAGGGCATTTAATAAAGAGTTGTGTTTATGTTGACATGTGTGGATCAATGATTACATTTGTATTGATAATAAAGGGCCATAGGTGTGGCACCTGGGAGGGTGGACCATGCAGTCCCACTATGCTTGCACTGGAAGTTTATCTATCCCACAGCTATTACCCATCCCAAAGGTATCCCTGCCCATCCCACTGCTATCCTTACCCATCCCACAGCTATTACCCATCCCACAGGTATCCCTGCCCATCCCACTGCTATCCTAACCCACCCCACAGCTATTACCCATCCCACAGGTATCCCTACCATCCCACTTTTATCCTTACCCATCTCATAAGCATGCAAAGGCTTAAACCATTTCTAAAAGTTTCCACCAAGACTTTATTTAGTAAAATAAATGAAGCAAGTTTGTGAAGCAAAGATAAACTTTATTAATAACAAGCTGTAAAAGAAAAATGCCCCAAGTCAAGAGTCCAAATAAAGTTTACAGGTAGCCACTCAGTCTCTGGCACTCTTCTTGATCACTCAGAGGTGTGCCCAGTCTCAGGGGTGAAGGGTCCAGGTGCTGTGGAGGTGGCTGGTGCTGGAGTGCTGGTCTGAAGTCCCACTGGAGTGCCTGGCCCCGAGAAGACAACAGGTGATGGTGTGTTGAGGAAGCTCTCGGACAGCTGGCTTAGCCCCGTGATGTTGAGAGCTCCTTCCTCCATGCCATGGGGTGTCAGCCCCAGTACCGAGGACAGATGTACTGAGGCCGGGCTTGGCTGTGGGATGGAGGAAGGAGCAGTGTAGTGGGGCTGTCTGGTCTGCAGCTGGGTGAGGACTGGCATGGGTGGCATCAGTGTCTTGAGTGGCATCGGTGGCATTGGTGGCATCAGTGTCGGTGGCATCGGTGGCATCAGTGGAACCAGTGGCAACGGTGTCGTCCAATGACTCTGTGCCTGGACTGGGAAGGGCTGCTGTCTGTGCTGCTGGACCTCCTGGTAGCCATAGCCCTGGTAGGTGAGGGAGAGAGAGGGTCATGAGAGGGGCTGCTGCTGCTCCTCGGTGGCGGATCTCACCCTCCAGGAAGCTGCACCTGGCCATGTCATAGGTCTTTCTGTCCGTCAGCTTAATCGTGGCCTGGCCAGATTTTTTTGAGGTGCAGCTTCCCGTACCAGGTGTGGCCTGGCCAGATTTTTTTGAGGTGCAGCTTCCCGTACCACCAACCGAGGAGCACATCTGATGTGTAGCCCAGGCTCTCTGCCTTCTCTCTCCAAGCAGCCTGCTTCCTTTTGGTGTCCCTGTACAGCTGGTGTCCCTTCCGCCACAGATAGTCATTCTCTCTCAGCCACTCCAGCACCTCATCCTCGTGTTCCTCCTCAATGGAGTATTGCCTCCTCTCCCTATCACACATCTGCCTCTTCCTCCCTCTGGCAGGGCCATATGGGCCCTCATCAGAGGAACTTTGAGGTTGTAGGGGCTGCTCCTCCACACCACCACCAGCAGCAGCATCAGCAGGATCATCATCAGCAGCAGCAGCAGCATCACCAGCAGGATCATAATCATCATCATCATCAGCAGAAACAGCACCAGCAGGATCATCATCGTCATCATCAGCAGCAGCAGCAGCAGGACCAGGATCAGCAGCAGCAGAGTAAGCACCAGGAGCCCCAGCAGGACCAGGAGCACGAGCAGTACGAGCAGTACGAATAAGTCCAGGAGCACGAGCAGGATGAGCAAGACCAGGAGCACGAGCAGGATGAGCAGGACCAGCAGGACGAGGAGCAGCTTCAGCAGAGTAAGCACCAGCAGAAGCACCACCGCCAGGAGCAGCATCAGCAGAGTAAGCACCAGCAGAAGCACCACTGCCAGAAGCAGCATCAGCAGAGTAAGCACCAGCAGAAGCACCACTGCCATAAGCAGCATCAGCAGAGTAAGCACGAGCAGAAGCACCACCGCCATAAGCAGCAGCATCAGCTCCTCCAAAAGCAGAAGCAGCAGAAGCCCCAGCACCAGAAGATCGAGCCCGGGCAGCAGAAGCCCCAGCAGAAGCAGAGTGAGGGCCAGGGGGCAGGAGGGTGGCCCTGTCCCACTTGCCAGGGCTGGCAGCAAATGGCTGAGGCTTCTTCTTCTTCCCCATGGTTGTGGGGTTGCTGGCTGGCAGGGAGGCTGGCAGGCAGGCAGGCACCAAGGCTGGTAGGCAGGCTTGCAGGCAGGCTTGCAGGCAGGCTTGCAGGCAGGCAGGCACCAAGGCTGGCAGGCAGGTAGGCACCAAGGCTTGCAGGCAGGCAGGCACCAAGGCTGGCAGACAACAAGGCTGGCAGGGAGGCTGGCGGCAAGGCATGCAGGCAGGGCAGGCTGGCAAGGCACTCGATGTGTCTGGATGCAGGTCTTTCCTCTGAATGGTGACCTGCTTCTGAGCTGCTTCCCTTTATATCCACAGGGCTGATGCAATACATCCCCCCCGCATGCGCATTGAATGCAAGGCATCCGCTAGGCTTCTGCTGTGCATCCACTAGGCTTCCACTCTGCATCCGCTTCATCCGCTGTGCATCCGCTGTGCATCCGCTTCATCCACTCGGCATCCGCTCTGTATCCACTGTATCCATTCCACGTCCGCTTTGCTGAGGTCCCCCGGAAGCCTAGTGGATGTGCCATCCGCTCCCATCTGCTCCCATCCGCTAGGCTTCTGCTCTGCATCCATTTTCCATCCGCTTTGCATCCTCCCCCCGTCCGTTCCTTTCTGTGTTATCTGCTCTGGTTATGCAAATTTTCGCCCCTTTTGAGAGTGGATAACAACAGATGGAACATTTTTCTCGTCCGCTGTGTCCTTTTTACAAATGTTTTGCATCCGTTGGGCAGTGTGACAGGGCCTTTAATACCTGCGTATCGCATTAATAACTGCTTCACTATTCAGTAAATTCTTAAATTGATAAATGACTATTGGACTTTGAAAACCTGGTATCACTGGATCATGTTCAACCATTTTGTTGAATTAACATTAACTTAGAAAGGGAGGGAGGAGAAAGTGAATGAGATATCTAGTCCAACCAGCCGGGTTAGAAGGGTGTGTGTGTGTGTGTGTGTGCATGGCTATCAAAACTCCACAAACAGGTCAAGTAGCTCTGGGGAGGCCAGTCATAAAATAGAGCAAACTGCCATTAAATGAGTACCACTTGTATTTGGTTTGCCAGTCACCAAACCATGCCCAACCAGCCACCTGACCAGCAAGCCATGCCCACCCAGCCACCTGACCAGAAGGCCACGCCCACCCCAGTCATGTGACCAGTCGGCCACACCCACCACAGTCACGCAACCAGCAGGCCATGCCCATCAGTCACGTGACCAGCAGACCCCCAAATTAGGCCATGCCCACAGAAATTTGAATCCCGCCCCTGGGTGAGGGGCACTGGGGATGGGTTTGTAGCACCAAGGGGGTGTGGACTGAAAAAGTTTGGGAACCACTGTTTTAGTGGTTCCTGGCACTGTCCTTTTCGGGTGTATTTCCTTCACTCTTTTTGAAAGCCTCTAGTGATGGAACACCCACAACTTCTGAAGGCAAGCTATTCCATTGGTTGATTGGTCTCACCGTTAGGAAATTTCTCCTTAGTCCTAGGTTGCTTCTCTCTTAGGTTAGTTTCCATCCCCTGTTTCTTGTTGTCCCTTTTGGTGCTTTGGAAAATAGATTGACTCCCTCCTTTTTGTAGGAACCCCTCAAATTTCCTGACAGAACAATTAATCAGTGAAATAACTTGCCTCCAGAAATTGTAAATGCTCCAATACTGGAAGTTTTAAAGAAGAGATTGGACAATCATTTTCCTGAAGTGGTGTAGGATTTTATTCCTAACAGGGGGTTGGACTAGAAGGTCTCCAAGGTCCTTTCCAACTCTGTTATTCTATTCTATTTTAAATATTGGAACAGTGCTATTTTATTGTGCTATTTTATTGTGAGTTGGACTAAGGAGACCAATCAAGTTGGCCATACTCACCCAGTCACATGCCCACCAAGCCATGCTTACCGTGCTCACAGAACCGGTAGTAAAAAAAATCCCACCACTGAGTTCAACCCCCTGCTCAACTCAACAGACCTTTATAAAATGCTGGACAAATTATTGTCCAACCTTTTCTTGAAAATTTCCAGTGATGGGAGCACCCACAACACTGGGAGGCAAGCTATCCCATTGATTAATTGTTCTCTCTTTTGGGAAATTTCTTCTTGGTTCCAGATTGGATCTCTATTTTATGAGTTTTCAACCATTATTTTTTGTCCTATCCTCAAGTTATTTGGAAAATAGATCAACTTCCTTTTCTCTGTGACAGTCCTCAAGTATCTGAAAACAGCTGTTGTGTCATCTCTAATCTTTCTCTTGTTAGACTAAACATACATAGATCCCTCAACTGTTCTTCATACAATTTAAGCTCCAGATCCCTTGTCACCTTTGTTGCTGTTTACCACACGCTTTTTAAGATCTCAGGATCTTTTTTGTACCTTAGTGACCAGAATTATACACAGTATTCCAAGTGTGGCCTTGCTAGCACAGTATAAAGTGGTGCTACCACTTCTCTTCAATTTTATGTTATCCATCTGTTGATGCAACCTAGGAATGCATTGGCTTTTTTGGTTGCTGCTGTAGTCCGCTGTCTCATACACATAAATGTGTCTTACACTTACTGCTAATTCCATCTGCATATGCATTTGGGTTTTCCTGCCTAAATGCAGGACCTTACTTTTTTCACCACTGAGCTACATCTTGTTGAATAAGACCCAATGCTCAAATCTGTCGAGATCATTCTGAACCTTGAATCTATCTTAGTGTTAGCAATTTCCCTGCAACTTGGTATTATCTGCAAAATTGATGATCTACATTTTAATGTCTTGTCTTGGTCATCTATGAAGATTTTGAAGAACAATGGATCCAAAACAGAACCTTAAAGTATTCTAGTGCATGCTTTCCTGCATATAGATGTAGTTCCAGTGAGGGCTACATGATGTTTGTAGATGATTAGTCAGTTTTGCAACTGGTGGTGGTTATTGTCTATTCCAAATTATCCTATCTATTGTAATCACTGTTGAAAGTGAAGAATGAATAGGCTAAGGGATACAGTTTCTGTATTTTTATTCACAATTCCACAGTGAAATTGAAGAGACTTCCACTTTGTCACTTACAAGCATAAAAAAATCTTCTGTTTTAGGAATGCAGCAACAAGGTGAAACTGAATCAGCAAAAGCTGCAGTGGATACCACAATATGTTGGAGATGCCTCCTCCTTCACTATCAAACTAAGAAGCACAATAAAAGATAAAACTTAATTCGGAATTTTAAATTAGTATTCATTTCTGGTATTCTTGATATCTCTCAAGGCATCTAGGGGAAGAACACTGCTTCAATATTTGAGGTTGTAAGACCATTGTAGGCAAGTAATTAGTTGAGACAAGTGCATAGCAGAACTAAGTTTCTCCTATAATTATCTTAATGGCCTGTCACATTGGCCGATGGATGCAAAACGTTTGTAAAAAGGACACAGTGGACGAGAAAATGTTCAATCCGTTGTTATCTGCTCTCAAAAGTGCCCCAAATTTGCATAACCAGAGCGGACAACAACGGAAAGGAACGGACGGGGGGAGGACATAGCCAGGATGTAAAACGGATGGTCCATGGAAGCCTAGTGGATGGAAGTGGATGGGAGTGGATGGCACATCCGCAGGGCTTCCGGGGGAGCACAGCGAAGCGGATGTGCAGCGGAAAGAGCGGATGCAGAGCGGATACAGCAGATGCAGAGCGGAAGCCTAGCAGATGCAGAGCGTTCACTGCGCATGCGGGGAGGATGAATTGTGTCAGCCCCGCAGATATAAAGGGAAGCAGCTCGCAAGCAGGTCACCATTCAGAGGAAAGATCTGCTGTCAGACACAGCTCCAGCCAGCCAATAACCATGGGGAAGAAGAGGAAGCCTGTGACATCTGCTGCCAGCCCTGGCAAGAGGGACAGGGCCACCATCCCACCCCCTGGCCCTGATTCTGCTTCTGCTGGGGCTTCTGCTGCTGCTGACTCTGCTGATGCTGGAGATTCTGCTGGTGCTGCTCCTGGTGCTGGGGCTTCTGCTGGTGCTTACTCTGCTGGTGCTGCTCCTAGTGCTGGGGTTTCTGCTAGTGCTTACTCTGCTGGCGCTGCTCCCGGTCCTGCTGGTCCTGCTGGTGCTCCTGGTCCTGCTGGTGCTCCTGGTCCTGCTGGTGCTCCTGGTCCTGCTGGTGCTGCTGATCCTGGTGCTGCTGGTGCTGCTGATGCTGCTGGTCCTGCTTTTGCTGCTACTATTGTTGTTGCTGCTGCTGCTGCTGGTGATGTGGCGGATCAGTCCCTACAACCTTGAAGCCCCTCTGATGAGGGCCCATATGGCCCTGCCGGGGGGGGGGGAAGAGGCATACACATGAATGGGAGAGGAGGCAATACTCCATTGAAGAGGAACAGGAGGAGGAGGTGCTGGAATGGCTGAGGAAGAACAGGTATCTTTGGCGGAAGGGACACAGGCTCTATCGAGACACCAAAAGGAAGCAGGCTGCTTGGAGAGAGAAGGTGGAGAACCTGGGCTACACTTCAGAGGTGCTCCTCGGCTGGTGGAAGCACATGCACACCTGGTATGGGAAGCTGCACCTCAAGAAATCTGGCCAGGTCACGGTCAAGCTGACGGACCGAGAGTCCTACGTGATAGCCAAGTGCAGCTTCTTGGAGGGTGAGGTCCACCACCGAGGAGCAGCCCCTCTCACAACCCTCTCTCTCAGGCAGCCCGCAGAGAGCCAGTCCTCTTCTGGCCAAGAGTCAGCTCCTGTGTCCAGGCAGGTATCTGTGGAGCGTGCCACGATGGAGACCCCCCCGACAGCTGCACTCCCCGTGGTGGAGTGTGTGGAGGACCCCCTGATGCAGTGGGAGCAAGGAGAGGGCACTTCCACCAGAGAACAACCCACATCCACTCCCAGCTCCAACTCCACAGAAAGCAGGCAGAGAGGCAGACCGGGGGGGCAGAGCCACACTGTCCTGCTGGAGATCAGGGACACCATCAGGAGCAGCGTAGATCTCCCCTCTCAGCTGGTACACATCAACGCCCCATCCTCCAACCGCAAGCCCTTCCTCATCTATGTCAACCAGACCCTCATGAACATGTTGGAACCCCAGTACCAGGTGGTGAAGGACAGGATCACCGATCTTCTTCACAACCCTCCAGACCAAGATGAACCTGCTCCCACCCAGTCCAGGCCTGCTCCTCCACCCCAGGTGATGTCACTGCCCTTCCAAGCCTTTCCACAGGCCCTCCCCTACCAAGGCTATGGCTACCAGGAGTTCCAGCAGCACAGACAGCCCTTCCCAGTCCAGGCACAGGTACATCGGACGCCACCGGTGCCACTGATGCCACCGATGACACCCATACCACCAATGCCACCCACGCCACAGATGCCACCCACGCCACAGATGCCACCCACGCCAGTCCTCACCCAGCTGCAGACCAGACAGCCCCACTACACTGCTCCTTCCTCCACCCCACAGCCAAGCCCGGCCTCAAAACATCTGTCATTGGTATTGGGACTGACACCCCATGTCATGGAGGAAGGGGCTCTCAACATCATGGGGCTGAGCCAGCTGTCTGAGACCTTCCTCAACACACCATCCCCTGTTGTCCTCTTGGGGCCAGGCACTCCAGTGGTGCTTCAGACCAGCACTCCAGCAGCAGCCACCTCCACAGCACCTGGATCCTTCCCCCCTGAGACTGGGCACGCCTCAAAGTGACCAAGAAGAGTGCCAGAGACTGGGTGGCTACCTGTTGACCTTATTTTTGCTTTGGACACTTGACTTGGGTCATTTTTCTTTTACAGCTTGTTTTTAATAAAGATTATCTTTGCTTCACATACTTGCTTCATTTATTTTTGTAAATAAAGTCTTGGTGGAAACTTTTAGAAATGGTTTAAACCTTTGCATGCTTGTGGGATGGGTTAAGATAGCAGTGGGATGGGCAGGGATACCAGTGGAATGGGTTAAGATAGCAGTGGGATGGGCAGGGATACCTGTGGGATGGGTAATAGCTGTGGTATGGGCAGGGATACCTTTGGGATGGGTAATAGCTGTGGGATAGATAAACCTCCAGTGCAAGCATAGTGGGACTGTATGGTCCACCCTCCCAGGTGTCACATCTATGGCCCTTTATTATCAATAATAATGTAATCAATCATCCACACATGACAAGATAAACACGACTCTTTATTAAATGCCCTGTTCATTGTAGGCCCACCCAACATACATGGCCCAATCTCATCAGTGTGATGAGACAGGCTCAAGGAAGCATCCATTAATCATCTCTCATCCTGTCTTGCCACTCCACTGCTCCAGCTGGGGAGTTGCACCAGTGTCTCAGGAGGTTGCGCTGCTTCTTCCCTTCACGTGAAGCTCTGTTGGGGCCTTGCACATCCTTAATGTCTATCAGGTTTCCCCCTTGCCTCCATTCCCCAGGCTCCATGTCCCCATTGCCTTGTTGACGGTCCACGAGCCTGTTCTGCAAGACTGGGTAGCGGGTGCGCATGAGATTGTGCAGGATGCAGCAAGCTTGCATGATCCTCCTCATGGTCTGTGGGCGATGCTGCATGGTGGTGAGAAGTACCTGGAACCTGTTGGCCAGGATGCCAAAGGTGTTCTCCAACACCCTTCTTGCCCTGGACAGCCTGTAGTTGAAGATCCTCTCTTCACGGGTGAGGAGTCTGGAGGTGTAGGGCTTCATGAGGTAGGTTCTGAGGGAGAAGGCATCATCCCCCATGATGAAGTAGGGCACATCTTGCGTGTCATTGGGTAGGGGGTCTGGATCTGCGAAGCCCATCATAAGGTTGTGTTCCAGCCCCTCCTTGAGGTCACTGGCGTTGTATACCTGGGCATCTGAAGCTGACCCATTGCCTGAAGCATCGATGTACATGAACTTGTAGTCAGCATCGACCATGGCAAAGAGGATGATGCTGAAGAAGCCCTTGTAGTTGAAATAAGTGGACACTGACTTGGCTGGAGCTTTGCAGGCTCCAACGGTGTGGGGGAAGTTCCACCTCTGATACCACTGCTCTGCAACTTTCTTCCAGCCTTCTTCAGTGGAGGGGCACTGGAGGAACTCCTCCAGGTATTCTTCAATGATGGCCTGCACCACTTCTCTGACCACAATGCTGATGGTATTGTGTTGCACCCTCCAGCCGTACTGCATGCTCCTGTAGGTGGTCCCTGAGGCCAGGTGGTGCAGAGTCAGTGCCACCTTGAATCCAGGGTCCGTCTGGGCCAGAATTTGGTGCTCTTCTTGGTCAACCGGGGTCTCAGCCGCTCCACAACTTCGTCAAACATGGCTGGAGGCATCCTCATGAAGTTCTGGAATACACGAGGGTCTTCGTTCCTCAGCTCCACCATCAGCTTGTTGTACAGTCCATACTCTGCTCTTCTCCCGATCCATCTTCGGACCCAGACACTTCTTGGCCGCCTCCTTTTCTTCCCGTAGAACAGGTGAAAGAGCCTGTAGATGGCTTCGCACTGTTGCAGAACGATGGTGGCTACCAAAAGGAGTGTGTTATGTTCCATGGTGGAGATGACTGGATGCTGTGGAAGAGCAAGAGCCAGATGAAGGCTGCTTCAGCAGGGCTGCTGCACTGAAAGTGAGATCCAGGTGACTTCCTCCCCTTTTTTATAGGCAATATAGGTTTTCCACTAGGTGTCCTTTTGCATCCTCTCGGCATCCTCTAGAAATCCTTAATATCCGAGATAGGTCCCCTCTGTGAACGTTTTTTCCATTTTAAATGCTTTCTATGCAAGCTGCATCTGCTTTCATCCTTTCTCAGTCCGTGCTCCTAACGCTGCGCATCCGTTCCGCATCCGTTTTGCTTCCTCCTTGTGTCTGTTTACCACTGGAGCGGATTTGAGTTGCACAGATGCGCAGCTGATGCCTAGCAGATATAGCGGACACGTAATGTATGACAACGGATGTAGAACGGATGTTCCCTGTATGCGTTGCGGATGCAGAACGGACGTGTTGGGTACATTTTCCGCTCAAAAAGTTTTGAGCAGCTCAAAACTTTTTGAGCAGATGGAACCTCAGTCGACGGATGCTGGACAGATAGAGAGGATGAAAAACGGAGGCGGTGAGTACAGAACGGATGAATCACATTAACCAACGGATGGCAAGTGTTTCTCTCCGTTTTACATCCTCTTTCCATCCATTGGTGCAGTGTGACATGGGCTTTAACAACCATGCAATCTCTTAAGACCTTTCAAATCACCTTTGTGGACAAATAGGCAACACAAATAAACTTGAAACTACTTTTGTACATTTATTAGGTAACTCAGGGAATCAATAAATCAGAACTGAGAGATTCTACTTTGTGGTTGTTCAATTATTTATTCCCAAACCATAAATAACGTTTTATTTGAAATAATAGATTAGTTTACAGAAATACTGGTAGGATAAATAGCTCTTCTTTTCTTAAACGTTTGTATGTTATTAAACAAAAATAATTGTACAAGGTAACTATGACATCAATTAATGCTATAGAGCAGGGATGTCAAACTTAAGCTGGATCTGGCCCACAGGATCCTTAGATCTGGCCCACAGGGCTGGCCTGGAAATAGCAAAGGACTGGCCCATGGTACCTCTGCTAGCAGCCCCCTCATGTTCCAATTTTGGTAACAGAAGCACTTTGGGCCAGTCCTTTGTGCCCCATTTTTAGCCTGGATGCCTTCCTACAGCCTCCTGCCAGCCAAAATGGGTCACGGGGGGGGGGGGGGGGGCTACAGGCATCTATCCTGTCTTCCCCCCTTGCGCTAGCCCATGGAGGACAACTATAATGCTGATTTGGCCTCCAAGAAATCCAGTTGCCTCCCCTGCTATAGAGGTTTAGATGACCCAATATAATGAGGATTATTTTTCAAAATTATCTGATGATTACTCTGATAATTTTTTTGGGCCTACTGGGCCTCAGGAAAGCCTCCTGAGAGCAAAAATGGGACATGGGGCAGAGCACCCCTCCCCCCGCATCCTGTTTTTTTGCCTCCTGGGCAAATGAATGAGAATGAGCGCATACAGGGAGACATATTGAGAGAAGTGTTTGAATAATATACACACAGCACACAGATACACTGTACAGCAAATGTAGGCTTTTACTTCCCATAAAGGTTTAAGCAAATTTCAAGATAAGCAGTCCAAAGTCATTCACAGGTAAAATCAGTCAGTTTTCAATCCAGGGATAATCCAATAACAAAGTCCAGTATCAAAAACAGTTCAGTAACAGACTTACATCAAATCCACGAATAGCAGTCAATTAGAAAATACTCTCCAACAGAAGGAAACAGAAAGACTCACTGAGAAGTACTCTCTTCTGAGACTAAGACTAAGACAACCCAGGTTTCTGGCTCCATCTTATGGCCGTTTGAGAAACCACACCCAAGTACAATTTTTGCATTTTCTTACAGAGACAGCATTAAAATGTCTATCCTGGTTTATATATTTCCAACCCAAATAACTATTAGGTGACTTATATTACTAACAGCTCTGTAGAGACACATGGATATTTTAAACAAGAATATGTTGGAAGTGTACTTTCTTAATGGAATGTTGGTTCTGTACTATCTCTTGTGAGAGTACACAGGGTTCTGTACTGTCTCTTGTGAGCAAAAAGATAATTTAAACATGGAAACATTCAGTAAATGCAGGATAATCCTATAAAACAAATATTTTTTTTTGTCTTGGAGAGACTTTCTAAAACTACATTGTCTGCTGTAACTTGTTAAGCTCTCTGTTTTTTGTTCTGTTCATTTTTGAAACACCATTTTTATATGAAATTGATTTTTGCCTTTGACCTAGAATAAACACACTTCTTTGCTACAATTTCTGAATTACCAAAGTAATTGCAGATATGTTCCCACTACTTAATAGTAGTAGGCCCTGTGTTAGCAATCACAGTTCCATTTCAGAAGAGCAATTGCAGTTCACTGTCAGAAATTGTGTGTACTGAGAAATGACAGTACATTAAGGAAAAGCTTTTTTCAATATCATACAAATCACATACAAAATCAGCATTCCAGAAGCAGCAGAAATAAGGGTCTCAGAGATTTCTTGGAAGTTTCATAATCCTCATATTTTGAGCAGAGTTTGCCTGGGATTTGCCATTATGTTTTCCAGCAAAAAAATGAATTTAAGATATAAAAATTAAATAAAGCAAACAACTACTTGTAAAACCTTACTAAATCATTTTCTACCTATCCTAAATATTCATATGGAGATGTTTACTGGTTTACAAGAGCATCAAATACTTTCTCCCAATTAAAAGCCCAATTTTAAGGAAAAAATGAGCCAGTATCTAATTTGATAGCAACATTGGCTACAAAAGTAGATGGACTTTCCTCTCCACTTTAATGAGGAAAATAAAACAGTGTTTATTGGGAATAAATATTGATGTTAAAATAACTTTTGCATAAATGGAATGGTATTTTAAAAAATAAATAATTATTCAATTTAATAATTAATGGTTAGAACCTGGCATGCCAAAAATTCAATCTGAAACTGTAATTTAAGGACCTTACTAGACATGGTTTCACATCTGTTCAGGAAGGAATTTCAGCTTCTCATTGCCTACTCATAGTCTACTCATAAAATATTCAGTGTCTGTGGGAGAAAATGTCTCTGGCCAATTCATTCACCAGCTACACTTCAAACTATTATGAACACCATTTGTTTATACCATTATAAAACCTGCCTTTTTTCTGTTAAGCCCATGTCACACTGCACCAACGGATGCAAAGAGGATGTAAAACAGACAAAAAAGCTTGTCATCCATTGGAAAACGCGATGCATCCGTTGTGTACTCACTGCGTACGTCTTTCATACGCTCTATCCGTCAAGCATCCATCTACTGCTATTTCATCCACTCAAAAGGTTTTGAGCTGCACAAAACTTTTTGAGTGGATGAACTTTCCGTCACATATGATCTACATCCACGACACATCCGGGCAACAAACGTTCTACGTCCGTTGCCATCGGTTACATGTCCGATATATCCTCTCGGTATCCTCTGGCCATCCGTGCAACTCACATCCGCTGCAGCTGAAAACGGAAAGAGGGAGGAAGCGAAAGGTACGCAGAACGTCCACATAGCGTTAGTAGTACGGACATAGAAAGGATGAAAGTGGATGCAGCTTGGATATAAAGCATTAAAACGGACAAAACATTTGTATATGGGACGTATCTCGGATATTTAGGATATCTGGAGGATGTCTAGAGTATGTGAAAGGACACCTAGTGGAAAACCAATATTTCCTATAAAAAGGGGGAGGAAATCACCTGGATCTCACTATCAGTCCAGCAGCCGTGGTGTGCAGACCTCTTCAGCCTTGCTCTTGCTCTTCCACATCATCCATTGATCTCCACCATGGATCATCGTACACTCCTTTTGGTAGCTGCCATCGTTTAACACCAGAACCAAGCTCTGTTCAGACTGTTTCACCTTTTCTACGCAAGGAGAAGGAGATGTCCAAGAGCTGTCTGGGTCTGAAGATGGATCAGGAGAAGAGTGGAGTTTGGAGACTCTATGACAAGCTGATGGTGGAGCTGAGGAATGAAGACCCTCATGCATTCCAGCACTTCATGAGGATGCCACCAGCCACGTTAGACGAAGTTGTGGAGCATCTGAGACCCAGGTTGACCAAGTCAAGCACCAACATCTGTCCCAGCCTGGACCCTGGCACTGACTCTGCGCCACCTGGCCTCTGGGACCACATACAGAAACATGCAGTATGCCTGGAGGGTGCCACACAACACCATCAGCATTGTGGTCAGAGAAATGATGCAGGCCATCATCGAAGAATACATGGAGGAGCTCCTCCAGTGTCCCACCACTGAAGAAGGCTGGAGGAAAGTTGCAGAGCAGTGGTATCAGAGGTGGAACTTTCCCCAAACTGTTGGAGCCATAGATGGGAAGCATGTGGCCTGCAAAGCTCCACCCAACTCAGGGTCCAATTATTTCAACTACAAGGGCTTCTTCAGCACCATCCTCTTTGCCATGGTTGATGCTGACTACAAGTTCATCTACATCGATACTTCAGGCAATAGGTCAGCTTCAGATGCCCAGATATACAATGCCAGTGACCTCAAGGATGGGCTGGAACGCAACCTCATCATGGGTTTCCCAGATCCAGACCCCCTACCCAATGACACACAAGATGTGCCCTACTTCATCGTGGGGGATGACGCCTTCTACCTCAGAACCTACCTCATGAAGCCCTACACTTCAAGATACCTCACCTGTGAAGAGAGGATCTTCAACCACAGGCTGTCCAGGGCAAGAAGGGTGGTGGAGAACACCTTTGGCATCCTGGCCAACAGGTTCTAGGTACTTCTCACCACCATGCAGCATCGCCCACAGACTGTGGGGAGCATCGTGGAAGCTTGCTGCATCCTGCACAATCTCATGCGGACCCGCTACCCAGTGTTGCAGAACAGGCTTGTGGACCGTCAACAAGGCAATGGGGTCATGGAGCCTGGTGAATGGAGGCAAGGACAAAACCTGATAGACACTGTGGATGTGCAAGGCCCCAACAGAGCTTCACGTGAAGGGAAGAAGCAGCGCAACCTCCTGAAACACTGGTGCAACTCCCCAACGGGAGCAGTGGAGTGGCAAGACAGGATGGTAGATGCTTAATGGATGCTTCCTTCAGCCTGTCTCATCACACTGATGAGATTGTGCCATGTATTTTGAGTAGCCCTACAATGAACAGGGCATTAATAAAGAGTTTTTTTTATGTTGAAATGTGTTGATCAATGATTAAATTGTTATTGATAATAAAGGGCCATATGTGTGGCAGCTGGGAGGGTGGACCATACAGTCCCACTATGCTTGCACTGGAGGTTTATCTATCCCACAACTATCCTTACCCATCCCTCAGCTATCCTTACCAATCCCACAGCTATCCATCCCACAGATATCCTTACCCACTCCACAGCTATCCATCCCACAGCTATCCTTACTAATCCCACAAGCATACAAAGGCTTAACCCTTTTTTCAAAGTTTTCCCCAACACTTTATTAAGTAAAAAAAATGAACCAAGTGTGTGAAGCAAAGATAACCTTTTTTAATAACAAACTGTATGACTTTATTAAAAAGCAAAATGACCCAAGTAAAGTGTCTTAATCAAAGATAAAGTGAACAGGTAACAACTCAGCCTCTGGCACTCTTCTCAGTCACTCTGAGGCGTGCCCATGGTCTCAGATGTAAAGGGGCCAGGGACTTTGGAGGTGGCTGTTGCTGGAGTGCTGGTCTGAGGTGCCATAGGGGTGCTTGGCCCCGAGAGTACAACAGGAGATGGTGTGTGGAGGAAGCTCTCAGAGAGCTGACTCAGTCCCGTGAGGTTGAGAGGCCCTTCATCAAGTACCTGGGATGTGAGGCCCAAGACTGATGACAGATGTTCTGAGGAAGGGCTTGGCTGTGGGGTGGAGGAAGGAGGAGTGTAGTGGGGCTGTCTGGTCTGCAGCTGGGTCAGGGGAGGCATCTGTGGCGTCCGAGGATCCTGGGTCTGGACTGGGAAGGGCTGCCTCTGCTGTGGGAAGTCCTGGTAGTGGTAGGCTTGGTAGGCGAGGGGCTGCTGAAATCCATGGAAGGGCTATGACATCACTTGGGGTGGAGGAGCAGACTTGGAGTGGGTAGGAGCAGGTTCAGCTGGGCCTGGAGGGTGGTGCAGAGGAGCTGTGATCCTCTCCTTCATCTTCTGGTACTGGGTCTTGGGCATGTCCATGAAGGTCTGGCTCACGTACGTGATGAAGGGCTTGCAGTTAGAGGATGGTATATCAAAGTGGACCAGCTGGGAGAGGAGATCTGTGCTGGCTTTTATTGTGTCCCTGATCTCCAAGAGGATAGTGTGGCTCTGGCCCTCCAGTCTGCCTCTCTGCCTGCTTTCTGTGGAGGTGGAGCTGAAGGTGGGAGTGGGTTGGTCTCTGGTGGCTGCTTCTTCTTGCTCCATCTGAGACAGGGGATCCTCCATGTCCTCTGGCATGTGGAATGCAGCTGTCGCGGGGTTCTCTGTCATGGCCCCTCCAAAGACACCTGCCTGGACACTGTAGCTGTCTCCTGGCTGGAAGAGGATTGGCTCTCTGTGGGCTGCCTGAGGGAGAGGGTTGACAGAGGGGCTGCTCCTCAGTGGCGGATCTCACCCTCCAGGAAACTGCACCTGGCCATGACATAGGTCTCCTGGTCAGTGAGCTTGACAGCGGCCTGCCTGGATTTCTTCAGATGCAACTTGCCATACCAGGTGTGCATGTGCTTCCACCACCCAAGGAGTACATCTGAAGTGTAGCCCAGGCTCTCCGCCTTCTCTCTCCACGCTGCCTGCTTCCTCTTGGTGTCGCGATAGAGCCTGTGGCCTTTCCTCCACAGGGACTCGTTCTCCCTCAGCCATTCCAGCACCTCCTCCTCATGGTCCTCAGAAATGTAGTACTGTTTCCTCTCTCCCTTCTGCTTCCCTTGCCTCTTCCTCCCTCTGGCAGGGGCTTCAGGGCTTTCAGCAGCAGGGCTTTGAGGGCCTTGGGGCTGGTTCACACAGCAGCAGCAGGAGGAGAAGCACCAGCAGCAGCAGGAGAAGCACCAGCACCAGCAGCAGCACCAGCAGGAGAAGCACCACCACCACCAGCAGCAGCACTAGCACTAGCATCATATTTATGAGGGCCTTGGGGCTGGTCCATCACAGCAGCACCAGCAGCAGCAGCAGCAGGAGAAGCACCAGCAGCAGCTGGAGAAGCACCAGCAGCAGTAGGAATAGCACCAGCAGCAGCAGAAGCAGCAGCAGGAGAAGCAGCAGCAGCAGAAGCACCAGCAGCACCAGCAGAAGAAACACCAGCAGCACCAGCAGCAGGAGAAGCACCAGCAGCACCAGCAGCAGGAGAAGCACCAGCAGCAGCAACACCAGGAGCACCACCACCACCACCAGCAGCACCAGCAGCTTCAGAGTCAGTGCCAGGGGATGGGATGGTGGTTCTGTCACCATCTTGCCAGGGCTGGCAGGAGTAGGCACAGGCTTCCTCTTCTTCCCCATGGTGTTCTCTCAAGATGTCTCTGGCAGCAGGTCTTTCCTCTGAATGGTGACTGCTTGCGAGCTGCATCCTTTTATATTCGCGGAGCTGATGCAATTCATCCTCCCCGCATGCGCAGTGACCACTTTGCATCCGCTACACATCCGCTTCGCATCCTATAGGCGTCCGTGATGCATCCGCGTCATCCGCTATGCATCCACTATGCATCTGCTCCTTCCACTACGCGTCCACTTCGCTGTTCTCCCCCGGAAGCCCTGCGGATGTGTCATCTGCTTCCATCTCCTTCCATCCGCTAGGCTTCCTACGAACATCCGCTTTACATCCCCTCTACATCCTCCCCACATCCGTTCCTTTCCATTTTTGTCTGCTCTGTTTATGCAAATTTGGGGCACTTTTGAGAGCGGATAACAACGGATGGAAAATTTGCTCGTCCGCTGTGTCCTTTTTGCATATGTTTTGCATCCATCAGCCAGTGTGACCTAGTCTTTTTTTCTTTCAGTTATATACTGATCCAGTGGATGATGATGTGGCAGAATGTAAAGGACTCATATGCATTGTGCTTTGTCCTAGTTTTTCCCCACAGGAATAGCAAGCTTTTATGCAATACTTACAAGGGAAGCTAGTTGATGAAGATTCAAATGTTTCTCAAGTGGATCTGAATCTCACCTATACTCACTCACCTACACTACAGTTTTACAAGTAAAACTGGACATGAAAAAGGAAGATGGTAGCATATATGAGACTTAATACAGCCTTCCATGTTTTTACTATCATAGGAATAAGCAACACAATAAAATGTGGTTTCAACCCATCATGATCTGAATTTTCTGTGCTGCAGTCCTTCATTTTTGATGATACCCAGCTTCTCATACATTAGATAACCTTGTGTATGAGATCCACATACATCATTAGTTCTAAATTGTATTTGGTGACTTATAAACCAAAACAAATTATTTTTTTTTAAATTTTATTGAATTTTAAAGCAAACATAAGCAAACATAACATTAAAAAATAAACCATCTTCCATATATATACATACTGTGTGCTGGTTGATTTACATATTATTTTGTGCAACCATTTCATAGTCTTCTATTACAATTACATTATATATCCTCTCATACTTTCAATCAAATATCAAGTACATTAATATGTTTATTAATCAATCATTGACTATACTTTTATTCATTCATGTTTTATCAGATAATCATATTTTACTTAGTTTATTTTATAACAATTCATATTGTCCTCCCAGATCTATTCTAGAATCATTTTGTAAATATAATTAAAAAAGAAAAAAATACATCTTTATATGTTTATTATTTTCTAAAAATCTACATATTCCATTACTGTATTTTATTATCTAACCACTGATAGAATAGATCCCAAACTTTGTAAAATTGTTTATCATCTTGTTCTCGAATGTCAATCTACTCATTTCAACACATTCCAATGTTTTCTTAATAATCTCCTCCTGTAATGGTATCTTATTTTTCCAGTTTTTAGCAAATACAATCCTAGCTGCTGTTAATACATTTACAATCAGATATTTCAAATCTTTACTATATAGTTCAGGCAAAATTCCCAATAAAAAAAATATCTGGTTTCAAGTATATATGCTTATGTGTCATTTTTTCCAGCCACATGTGGATTTTAGCCCAGTATTTTTTAGCGTCCGGGCATGTCCACCACTTATGGTAATATGAGCCAGGTGTCTGATGACATTTCCCACACTTTTCGGACTTATTCTTGAACATCCTTGCTATTCTTGTCCGTGGAAAGTGCCACCTGTAAAACATCTTATACAAATTTTCTTTATATGCTGTTGACATTGTCATTTTATAATTTTGAAACCACAATTTTTGCCATTTCTCTAAATCAGTCTCATATCCAAAATTCTTCCCCCAAGCAATCATAGTTTCTTTGACTTGTTCTTCTTCTAATTTAATTTCTAATAAATATCCATATAATTTTTTAATCACCTTTTCATCAGCAACTGTCAAAATCTTATCTAAATTGGTTAATCCATTTTGATCAGAATGAATAAAACTGTTTAAATATTTTTTAAGTCTTTCTGCCAATATTGAAGCAAAAAACTTTATAATCTGCATTTAGTAAAGAAATAGGTCTATAGTTCTTAATTTGTAATGGATCGGCCTCCATTTTTTGGAATAAGTGTAATATAAGCTTCTAAACATGTCATTCATAACTAATCATTCATAACTTCAAAGAATGATTCAACGATTCTTGTAATGTTTTATAAAATTCTGCCGGAAGTCCATCTGGGCCTGGCGCCTTTCCATTATTTTGCTTCTTAAGTGCTTCAGTTAACTCCATCATCGTTATATTGCTTTCTAACATTGTTTCAATCTCTTTAGATTGAACCTCTTTATCTGGGGTAAATTAGCATCCTGTAAATACTGTTTGACTCTTTCCTCATCAATATTCATTTGTGTGAATAATTTCTCATAATAGTCTCGTATGATTTCCTTCTTTTCTCTGCTACCATAGCAAACTTGGCCTTGATCAACTATTAGTTGCAAAATTTTCCTTGATTCTTTGTCCTTTCTCAATCTATATGCTAACCATCTTCCTGGTTTATTTGCATCTTCAAAATAATTCTGTTTAGCACCTCTAATTTTTTGTGCTAGCTCTTCTTTTTCTATTAAACCCATTTTATGTTTAATTATATCCATTTTTAACTTGGTATCCTTGTTCTGTGACATTTGGCATTCTGTGGCATTTTCTGTAACTCTTTTTCAAGTCCTTTATACTCATCCTGTTCCGTTCGAAAATAAGTTGCGTGAGACCGGGTTCCAACAACAACTCTTTTATTCCAATAAGTAATGCAATGGTAATGGAACGACAGCCCAAGCTGCGGCAGCCCTTATAGCGGCTTGCTCACGGCGAGTGGACAATGACAGTACTTTAAGTGTTCCCGCCATCCGGTGGGCCAATCGGATTGGTTCCTAAATAACCAATCTGAGAACAGCCTTCTTGGCCAATCAGTTTAAGGTATTTGGAGTCTCCCAAGTTCTATACACAACACCCCTCCCCCCTTGGTTTTGTCCAACGTGCGAGAATGAAGCTGGTCAATGTGCCGCTTCCATTCTCTTCCATCGTCCAACACTAGTCGGTAAGACCGGGGGCCTGTGATTTGGCTGATTGTGGCTGGAAGCCATAACGGGTCCCTGGTAAGGTTTTTCGCATAAACCAGGTCGCCTATCTCGAATGAGCGGTATTTGCTGGAGGAGTCAGGGGGGTTATCCCAGGTATAAGTGGGGTGCAGTCTGTTGAGGTAGGAACGCAATTTCCTACCCATTAGGAGTTCTGCTGGGCTCTTGTTGGTGCTGCTAGGGATAATATGTTGCATGGTTAACAATCGGTTTAGTTTTTCTTGTACATCCCCTTTGTCCATTTTTTCTAGGCCCTCCTTAGTGTACCTAACCATGTGTTCAGCCTGCCATTTGCAGCTGGATGAGCCGGTGCTGTCAAGCCATGTTGAATGCTTTGTGCAGCTAAGTACTGCTTGAATGCCAACACGGTAAACTGGGCCCACATCATGTGACACTAACACATCAGGCAGGCCATGTGTGGTGAAAAGTTTGTCTAACTGCTTCATCACTGCTTTGGTGGTCGTGGAAGCCATAAATATGACTTCTAACCAGTTCGAGTAGGTGTCCACGACGATCAAAAAAGTGTTGCCTTTTGTTGGCCCAGCAAAGTCAAAATGCAGTCTCGACCATGGGCCTCGGAGAGTTTCCCATTCCCTGACTGGTGCCAGTGTGGGGGGGTAGGCCTTGATTTTTGGCAGTCATGGCATGTTGCCACCCAACGTTCAATGTCTTTGTCCAGCCCTGGCCACCAGAGGTAACCAGACGTAATTTACCAGATATAACTCCTGGCCAGGGCTTTCATCTTAACTATGCCCGGGTGCCCCTCGTGCAACATACACAATATATTTTCCTGTAGTTTTTTAGGGATTACCACCCGGTCACCCCACAAAATACAGCCTTTCTTGATAGACAATTCAGTCTGTGGGGTGCGAAATGGTTTAAAGTTCTCGGTTTTGTTTTCATCCGGCCAGCTCTTACCTACCCAATGCAGAATGCGAGCTGTCAGCATGTCTTTCGCGTTGGCTTTAGTGACGTCCACTGCAGTTAGTGGCAGGTTTGGCCAGGCCTTGAGCTAGAGAGTTGAGACGGTGGGAGCTGGGTCGTCTTCCATGATGGGCAGCGGGGGACAGCTCAAGGCGTCTGCATGGGTGATGGTCTTACCTGGGCAATGGATTAGCATGTAGTTGTAGGCAGCCAGGAATTCAGACCACCTCGTCATTCTAGGTGACAGAATGTTCAGAGTCAGTTTGTTTCCTGCTAGAATCCCTAGCAGGGGTTTGGGATCAGTGATGATAAAGGTACTCATGGAATCTTTTGATTCCGGCTATGATTGCGAGGGCTTCTCGGTCGAGTTGGCTGTAATTTCTCTCCGATTTGGATAGTGTTTTTGAATAGAAGGCGACCGGTGCCTCTCTGCCATCTGGTGGCTTGTGGCTCAGGATGCCACCAATTCCAAAAGGTGATGCATCACAGGTGACCGTCAAAGGAAGGGTATTGCTATACTGGATCAAAACAGTTTTAGATCAGCACTGGGTATGCGCTTTGTTGGAGTGCATGATTTAGGGTTGCCTTATAGTCTCCACAGATGCGCACTGACCCATCTGGTTTAACAGGAGTCACGATGGGTGTTTCCCACCTGGCATGGTCAATTGGCTCTAACACCCCTTGTGCTATTAGTTTGTTCAGTTGTTCGTCAATTTTTGGTTTTAAGGCAGAAGGGACATGTCTGGCTTTGAGCCGGATGGGGGCTATTTTTGTGTCTAGGCTAAATGAAATTGGGATCCCCTTGTACTTGCCTAGGGTCCCGTCAAATACATCTCGGAACTCTTGCAACAGGCTCTCTTCCCAGTTGGCCGCAATGATGCTGTTAATTCCAGTCATCCCGATTCCCAGGGGCATGAACCATTCGATTCCCAGGAGGATAGGGCGATCATGGGCGACCATGGTCAGAGGCAAAATTTCAGCATGATTTTTAAACTCAACGAGGAAATGTCCAAGGCCCACTACCGGAATTTGATTTCCCTGGTAGTCCTTTAAGATCAGTTTTTGTTTTTATTGTTCTTTTTGCTTGATGTTTGGTATCAGGCATCGGATGGTGTTCCAAGATATCGTGGATAAAAAGGATCTGGAGTCGACTTCCATCTCATAGGGCTTCCCTTTGATATTCAGCTTTATCCAGACCTTTTTTATGTTTCCTGCCCTGGCATTTCCGATTGTTACCATCTGGTGCATTTCCTCTCTGTCGCTCGTTCTTTTATTTCTATTATCTCGGTTTCGTCTGGATAGAGGTGAATATCAAAGGGAAGCTCTGTGAGATGGAAGTCGACTCCAGATCCTTTTTATCCACGATATCTTGGAACACCATCCGATGCCTGATACCAAACATCAAACAAAAAGAACAATAAAAACAAAAACTGATCTTAAAGGACTACCAGGGAAATCAAATTCCGGTAGTGGGCCTTGGACATTTCCTCGTTGAGTTTAAAAATCATGCTGAAATTTTGCCTCTGACCATGGTCGCCCTATCCTCCTGGGAATCGAATGGTTCATGCCCCTGGGAATCGGGATGACTGGAATGAAAGTCGACTCCGGATCCTTTTTATCCATGGTATCTTGGAACACCATCCGATACCTGATACCGAACATCAAACAAAAAGAACTAGAAAAACAAAAACTGATCTTAATGGCCTACCAGGGAAATTGAATTCTGGTAGTGGGCCTTGGACATTTCCTCGTTGAGTTTAAAAATGCCTCTGACCGTCGTCGACCATGATCGCCCTATCCTCCTGGGAATCGAATGGTTCATGCCCCTGGGAATCGGGATGACTGAAATTAACAGCATCATTGTGGCCAACTGGGAAGAGAGCCTGTTGCAAGAGTTCCGAGATGTATTCGACAGGACCCTAGGCAAATACAAGGGGATCCCAATTTCATTTAGCCTAGACACAAAAATAGCCCCCATCCAGCTGAAAGCCAGATATGTCCCTTCTGCCTTAAAACCAAAAATTGATGAACAACTGAACAAACTAATAGCACAAGGGGTGTTAGAGCCAATTGACCATGCCAGGTGGGAAACATCCATCATGACTCCTGTCAAACCAGATGGGTCAGTGCGCATCTGTGGAGACTATAAGGCAACCTTAAAACATGCACTCCAACAAAGCGCATACCCAGTGCTGATAGTGCAACACCTATTGCACTCCCTAGGGGGAGGAAAATTTTGTGCGAAGCTTGACCTCGCACAAGCGTACCAACAGCTACCCGTTGACCCCAAAACTGCAGAGGAACAGACTATAGTGACACACAGAGGGGCATTCAAGTGCAACCGACTTCAGTTCAGCATTAGCGTTGCCCCAGGCGTTTTCCAAAACCTCATGGAGCGCCTTCTAAATGGAATCAAGGGAGTCGTCCCCTATTTTGATGATGTAGTAGTGTCAGCAAAAAATGCTAACCAACTAGAAAACAGATAAAAAGAATTATTAAGAAGATTCAGAGACACAAGCATTAAAGTAAAGCGAGAAAAATGTAACCTAGCCACCAACCAGGTTGAATTTCTAGGTTATCTCATAGATGAGCAAGAAATACACCCCACTGAAAAAAAGATAAAGGCAATCAAAGACGCACCTAGACCTAGGAACAAAACTGACTTACAAGCATTCCTAGATCTCATAAATTTCTACAATGTGTTCCTGCCCCAAAAAGCAACCGTAGCAGAACCCTTACATCAGTTGTTAGAAAAAAATACTATCTGGAAATGGGGCCACCGGGAACAAGCAACTTTTCAAAATATCAAATATCTATTAACGTCTAAAACCGTTTTGATCCAGTATAGCAATACCCTTCCTTTGACGGTCACCTGTGATGCATCGCCTTTTGGAATTGGCGGCATCCTGAGCCACAAGCCACCAGATGGCAGAGAGGCACCGGTCGCCTTCTATTCAAAAACACTATCCAAATCGGAGAGAAATTACAGCCAACTCGACCGAGAAGCCCTCGCAATCATAGCCGGAGTCAAAAGATTCCATGAGTACCTTTATCATCACTGATCCCAAACCCCTGCTAGGGATTCTAGCAGGAAACAAACTGACTCCGAACATTCTGTCACCTAGAATGATGAGGTGGTCTGAATTCCTGGCTGCCTACAACTACATGCTAATCCATTGCCCAGGTAAGACCATCACCCATGCAGACGCCTTGAGCCGTTCCCCGCTGCCCATCACGGAAGACGACCCAGCTCCCACCATCTCAAATCTCCAGGTCAAGACCTGGCCAAACCTGCCACTAACTGCAGCGGACGTCACTAAAGCCACCACGAAAGACCCGCTGACTGCTCGCATTCTGCATTGGGTAGGTAAGGGTTGGCCAGACGAAAACAAAACTGAGACCTTTAAACCATTTCGCACCCCACAGACTGAATTGTCTATCAAGAAAGGCTGTAGTTTGTGGGGTGACCGGGTGGTAATCCCTGAAAAACTACAGGAAAATATATTATGTATGTTGCATGAGGGGCATCCGGGCATAGTTAAGATGAAAGCCCTGGCCAGGAGTTACGTCTGGTGGCCAGGGCTGGACAAAGACATTGAACGTTGGGTGGGAACATGCCATGACTGCCAAAAATCAAGGTCTACCCCCCCCACTGGCACCAGTCAGGGAATGGGAAACTCCCGGAGGCCCATGGTCGAGACTGCATATTGACTTTGCTGGGCCAACAAAAGGCAACACCTTTTTGATCGTCATGGACGCCTACTCGAACTGGTTAGAAGTCATACTTATGGCTTCCACGACCACCAAGATAGTGATGAAGCAGTTAGACAAACTTTTCCCCACGCATGGACTGCCTGATGTGTTCATGTTGGACAATGGGCCCCAGTTTACCATGTTGGCATTTACATTGTTCAATTTATCACTGTAAGTATAAGTTAATTAGAACGTTGATGGCTACTGATCCTATAACTATTTGAGAATTCAAAAAGAATGCAAGGGTTTTTGCTACAGTATTAGGCAATCCATACTTTAAGATTACTTAGAGGAGACTTTCTGTGATTCTATCAATGAAAGTAGCTCAAAGTATATAGATATGCAACATCTATATTGGCTTCTTAATCACAATGCTCAGATACCTTCCACGGGGAAGTACAGTTTGCTCCATACTGTTGAATTTAAATAATTTTTGAAAATTTACTTAGATCTGATGGATTTGTCTGAATAATATTCATGGAGTTTGAATGGATCATATTTGCAGATGCTTTCTCCATCCAATATTGATATTTTATTGATTGGGAATTTAATCTACCCTGATAATCAGGAGCTGCTTTGGAAGAGTATTTGGAAGTTTCTGAATTCAGCAGTTCATGCATTAGTGAGTGCATCTTGCTATGCCCATAAAAATCCCTGCCATGTTTGCTGTACTGTCTTCTAGTAGGCTTCCATTCAAGCAGCTGATTGTCATCATTAAAACATGGGGCCATGTTACTTTTGGGACTCCCTATTCCCAATTGTTTCTCCCTGTCTTAACAGATCTGGAAGAATGGGCATGCTTCAGGCCCCTTGAGTCACCTGGCAGAACCTATGCTCTTTGTCTTATGGCATCTGCCTTACAGAGTAATCTCTTCATGAAGATATGGATGATCCTGACTGTCCAGACTTCCAAAGGCTAAGAAAATTTGTTTTCCCCCCAAAAATACTGGAGCTATATATGAATGGAATTTGGCGGGTTGTGTGTATATCGGATGCAAAGCATTCATTGCGCATGCAGGGAGTATGAATTGCATCAGCTCCGCGGATATAAAAGGATGCAGCACGCATGCAGTCAGCATACAGAGGAAAGATGTGCTGCCACATACATCTTGCAGGAACACCATGGTTCGTCAGTCAGGCAAGAAGAGGAAACCTATGCCTATTTGTTCAAGCCCTGGCAAGGTGAAGAAGGCCAGAACCAGCATCCCACCCCCTGGCACTGACTCTGAAGCTGCTGCTTCTGCTGTGGTGGACCAGCCCCAAGGCCCTCAAAGCCCTGCTGCTGAAGGCCCTGCTGCTCCAGCCCCTGAAGGCCCTGCTGCTCAAGCCCCTGAAGGCCCTGCTGCTCAAGCCCCTGCCAGAGGGAGGAAGAGGCAAGGGAAGTAGAAGAGAGAGAGGAAACAGTACACTGTTTCCAAGGAACATGAGGATGAGGTGCTGGAATGGCTGAGGGAGAACGAGTACCTCTGGAGAAGGAGCCACAGACTATATCGGGACACCAAGAAGAAGCAGGCAACTTGGAGAGACAAGGCAGAGAGCCTGGGGTCCACTGCAGATGTACTCCTGGGATGGTGGAAGCACATGCACACCTGGTATGGCAAGCTACACCTCAAGAAATCCGGGCAGGCCACTGTCAAGCTCACTGACCGGGAGATGTACAAGTGCAGTTTCCTGGAGGGTGAGATCTGCCACTGAGGAGCAGCCCCTCTGTCAACTCTCTCCCTCAGACAGCCCACAGACAACCACTCCTCTTCCAGCCAGGAGCCAGCTACCGTGTCCAGGCAGGTGTCTTCAGAGGGCCCCACGGCAGAGACCCCCCCGACAGCTGCACTCCCCATGCTGGCAGACTTGAGGATCCCATGGAGGATGACGCCCTGCTTTCACAAATGGAGGAAGAAGCAGCAGCTACCAGAGGCCAACCTGCCCCCACCCCCACCTCCAGCTCCAGAGGATGCAGGCAGAGAGGTAGACTGGAGGGCCAAGACCACAGTGTGCTGTTGGAGACACAATGAAGACCAGCACAGAACTTCTCTCTCATCTGGTCCACTTGGACAGAGCATCCTCGGGCCGGAACACCTTCATCACCTATGTGAGCCAGACGCTGAAGGACCTGCCCGAGGCCCAGTACCAGGTGATGAAGCAGAAGATCACAGCACTTCTTCATACCCCTCAAGGCCCAGCTGAAGCTGCTCCTATCCAGTCCAGGTCTGCTCCTCCATCCCAGGAGATGTCACAGCCCTTTCACGGCTTTCAACAGCCCCTCACCTACCAAGGCTACGACTACCAGGACTTCCCACAGCAGAAGCAGAACTTCCCAGTCCAGACCCAGGTTCCTCGGATGCCACAGATGCTTCACCTGACCCAGCTGCAGACCAGACAGCCCCACTACACTCCTCCTTCCTCCACCCCACAGCCAAGCCCTTCCTCAGAACATCTGTCATCAGTCTTGGACCTCACATCCCAGATACTTGATGAAGGGCCTCTCAGCCTCACGGGACTGAGTCAGCTCTCTGAGAGCTTCCTGCACACACCATCTCCTGTTGTACTCTCGGAGCCAGGCACCCCATGGCGCCTCAGACCAGCATTCCAGCAACAGCCACCTCCACAGTCCCTAGCCATTTTACATCTGAGACCATGGCCACGCCTCAGAGTGACTGAGAAGAGTGCCAGAGGCTGAGTTGTTATCTGTTCACTTTATCTTTGCTTAAGACACTTTACTTGGTTCATTTTGCTTATTTCATAAAGTCATAAAGATTACCAAAGACAGTTAATAAAGGTTATCTTTGATTAAGACACTTAGTTTACTTGGTTCATTTTTTTTATTTGATAAAGTGTTGGTGAAAACTTTGAAAAAATGGTTAAGCCTTTGCATGCTTGTGGGATAGATAAGGATAGTTGTGGGATAGATAAACCTCCAGTGCAAGCATAATGGGACTGTATGGTTCACCATCCCAGCTGCCACACATGATCCTTTTTTATCAATAACAATTTATTCATTGATCAACACATTTCAAAATAAACAAAGGTCTTTATTAATGCCCTATTCATTGTAGGACCACTCAACAAACATGGCACAATCTCATCAGTGTTATGCGACAGGCTCAAGGAAGCATTCATTAATCATCTATCATCCTGTCTTGCCACTCCACTGCTCCAGCTGGGGAGTTGCACCAGTGTCTCAGTAGGTTGCGCTGCTTCTTCCCTTCACGTGAAGCTCTGTTGGGGCCTTGTACATCCACAGTGTCCATCAGGTTACGTCCTTGCCTTCATTCGCCAGGCTCCATGTCCCCATTCCCTTGGTGATGGTTGACAGGTCTGTTCTGCAACACTAGGTAGTGGGTGTGCATGAGATTGTGCAGGATGCAGCAAGCTTCCACGATGCTTCTCACAGTACGTGGCTCATGCCGCATGGTGGTAAGAAGTATCTGGAACCTGTTGGCTAGGATGCCAAAGGCATTCTCCACCACCCGTCTTGCCCTGGACAGCCTGTAGTTGAAGATCCTCTCTTCATGGGTGTGGTATCCTGAACTATATGGCTTCATGAGGTAGGTTCTGAGGAAGAACGCGTCATCACCAACAATGAAGTAGGGCACATCTTGTGTGTCATTGGGTAGGGGGTCTGGACCTCGAAATCCCATGATGAGGTTGCATTCCAGCCCATCCTTGAGGTCACTTGCTTTGTATACCTGGCCATCTGAAGCTGACCCATTGCCTGAAGCATCGATGTACATGAACTTGTAGTCAGCATCAACCATGGCAAAGAGGATGATACTGAAGAAGCCCTTGTAGTTGAAATAAGTGGACCTTGAGTTAGGTGGAGCTTTGCAGGCCACGTGCTTCCCATCTATGGCTCCAACGGTGTGGGGAAAGTTCCACCTCTGATACCACTCTTCTGCAAGTTTTCTCTCGCCTTGTTCAGTGGTGGGGCCCCTGAGGAGCTCCTCCACATATTCTTCAATGATGGCCTGTACCACCTCTCTGACCACTTTGCTGATGCTGTTGTGTGGCACCCTCCATGCATACTGCATGTTTCTGTATGTGGTTCCAGAGCCCAGGTGCCACAGAGTCAGTGCCACCTTCAGTCCAGGGTCCAGGTTGGGATGGAAGTTGGTGCTAGGCTTGGTCAACCTGGGTCTCAGACACTCTACAAGTTCGTCAAACATGGCTGGTGGCATCCTCATGAAGTGATGGAATGCACGAGGATCTTCATTCCTCAACTTCACCATCAATTTGTCATACAGTCCAAACTCCATTCTTCTCACGATCCATCCTCAGACCCACACAGCTCTTTGGATGTCTCCTTCTTCTCCTTCTGTGTAAAACTTGAAACAGTCTGAACAGGTTTTGGTTCTGGTGATGAATGAGTGCAGCTATCATACGGACTGTGTCATCATCTATGGTGGAGAACAATTGATGATGTTGAAGACCAAGACCAAGGGTGAAGAGTGTACACCATGGCTTCTAGACTCATACTGTGACCCAGATGATTTTCTCCCCCTTTTTATAGGAAATATCGGTAGTCCACTAGGTGTCCTTCTACACACTCTAGAGATACTCCAAACATCCTAAATATACGAGATACATTCCAGATACAAATATTTTGTCCGTTTTTAATACTTTATATACGAGATGCATACGCTTACATCCTTTCTATTTCCATGCTACTAATGCTGTATAGACGTTCCGTGTACCTTTTGTTTCCTCCCTCTTTCCGTTTTCAGCTGGAGCGGATGTGAGTTGAGGGGATGGCCAGAGGATGCAGAAAGGATACAACGGACGTTGAATGGATGATAATGGACATAGAATGTTTGTTACCCATATATGTCGCGGATGTACATCATACGCGGTGGAAAGTTCATCCGTTTACAAAGTTTTGTGCAGCTCAAAACCTCTTGCGTGGATGAAATCGCAGTGGATGGATGCTCGAGGGATAGAGCGTATGAAACACGTATGCAGTGAGTACACAATGGATGCATAGTGTTTTCCAACGGATGGCAAGATTTTTTTAACATTTTACATCCTCTTTGCATCCGTAAGTGCAGTGGGACCGGGCCTCTACTTGGAAAATGTTGCATTGTTTTCAGTGGGACTTAATTTCTTAGAACTATGAGGTCAGACATGGATCATGTGATTGGCTTGAGAATATTACCTGTATGCAGATATTTGTACATTTTCAATACAGAAATAGAACCCACAGAAAGGCTGGGACATTTGAATTAGAAATAAAAGACATACTTGTTGGACTTAAATTAGAATTTAAGAATTAAATTTATATAGCCATCTATCTCATCAAAAATGACTCTGGGCCCATACAGCAATCAAATAAAACAACAGTGTAATGTTTAGTTTAATGTAGTAGAAGAACTCAGATATTACAAACATGTTACTATTTTCTTACAAAGGAAACCAATCTTAGCTTAGCTATAGGGTTTCACTATTAAAACATTATCAGTAAGCAACAGAAATTAAGAATGTGTGATTAACTTTGATAGAACTTCTTTATTTCTTAATTTTTATTATAAGTAAAATGAACAATTTCAGTTCTATTTCTTAATTTTTCATAATTCAGAGTGAGTCACTTCACTGCAATGATAGGTAGTATTTGCAAAGTTTAAAGAAATAAAATAATTACATAAAATAATGGAAACTAAACATGACCTAATTTTCTCAGTTTTCTCTCTAAAGGTCAGCCAAGTTTTCAAGATTTTTCAAGGAAAACATGTTTAAATGTCAAATTCCTCTAAACAAGCATAAGTATACAGGGTAAGTTTTCTTTAAATAGCACAGCTGTATTTAATACAGACAACTAATCATTTATTATTTCTGAAAATACATTTTCTCTGAATTTGCATTATAAATGTAGACTTTAAATGTATGATAGCGAAAGTTCGGATAACTATAGTGACTTGATTTTGACTATTTTGACAAGATGATACCGGTAGGCTTTCACTTCTTATCATGTAAGACTTTAGAAGAATTAAAGAAAACTTTTAATTGGATAAACAGGTCTTTTCATATCAATAGTATGGTAAATGAGCATGGGAGTTAAGGTTTAGGGTGAATCACGTAAGATTTCAAAACTGAAGACAATCATTAGTTTGACCCTCCACATTTGAGCATCACTATGCCTCCTTCCATTTTGTCTATCTATATGTACTTAAAAAAAAAATACAAATTGTTTGAAACCGGGAAACAAAAATAGGCAAATTTCCAATTCATGGAATTAGTGTATATAAGCAGATCTCTATATTGCAGTCATTTTCCCAAAATATACACAAGAATAAAGGAGAGTCATGTACTTATTTGGAGCAGAGCTTCAAGCATCGGGCACTTTTATTATATTTCGATTTTCATGGAGTTATATTCCTATTATGTTTTACAATGGGTACAAGAGAAATGTCTACTTTGCTGATCTGATTCCAGGATGTTAAGTAACTCCTTGAAAATTCAGGCTTGCATTTTATATATCTGAGTTTACTTAGCTATCTATTTTAATCCATCCTGAGGTTCTTGTCAACTATAATAATAAAACAAACCCTGAACTTCAAGTTTCAGAACATCTAAACAAACATATAAGAATAGCATGTTAAAGCATTAAAATTAGATCAGTTTATATGTGAACTGCAAAAAAAAATAAAAATGATTTGTGAGCTTCTTGAAATAATAATCTTGTTCCATATTGGGACAAATTCCTTTGCTTCTAGCTTTGCAGTTACTAATCCTCTTTTGTCCCATAAAAGAGTTTGTCAGGCGGAGCTCCATTCAAAATCCAGGAAAGAAATACTTAGACTCTTTAGTTTAGAGAAAAGATATCTTTTACTGCAAGTGAAGTGGTAGCAACCAAAGAATTCTGAATCTGAGAAATTAGGCATGTAATTCACATATACAAAGTGATGGAAATGTTCTCACCCCAAATTGTTCAGATGACACTTCCAATTAGAAGTTGTGAATATGATCATGTGGGCATCTTCAGGTGATGATGAGGCCTCTGTCCGTTGACCTTGGCATATTTTGATAATGGGTTGCAGTTGCGCAGAGAAAAGAAAGCTAAGCGAGAAATAGAAACCTAACTCTATTGTATGCTCCCCCCCCATTTACACAACAGAAGAATGTAACACCTCCAGCTCACTTCCCAGACTTATCCCTACCTCCCCTCCCCCCCCGTTTCTTATGGCAGTTGAAAGATGCAAAGCGATAGTAGAAGATCTTGAAGGCTGACAGAGTTAGACATTTCTGCAATTTCTTACCAGTTTGACATTCATCACAGTTCTAATCAGAGATGGTATTCAGCAGGTTCTCACCAGTTCTGGAGAACTGGTAGCAGAAATTTTGAGTAGTTCGCAGAACTGGCAAATAGCACCTCTGACTGGAGATTTCCCCTGCCACGCCCACCAAGCTATGCCCACAGAACCAGTAGTAAAAAAAATTGAATCCCACCACTGGTTCTTATGATCATGCAGTCTGAAAAACTTACCAGATTTATGTTCCAAAATGGCAATGGTTTAAAATGAATTCTGAAGCTGCTAGTTTAAGATTTTTACAAGTTTTTACAAGATTTGCTACTTAGAATATAGATCAGCTGAAGGGAGACATTTAAAAATGACCAGGGAATGATCTAGTCTGATTTTTTTATTTTCAATGATTTGATAACTATATATTAAAAATATATATATAAAGTTCACAACTTGGTAAAATTTTAGTTTTTTAAAACTCAGAAGTACCTACATGAAGAGACAATAGAGAGAAAGATCTAGTTCTGTTTCATTTGAAGCATTGGTGTGCTCAACATGTCTGAAATTTTCAGGTAAATCTTCATTAAATTCTGGAGGAAAGAAGTATGCCATTTGATTCTTGTTTTCTCACAGTTTCTCCAGATTCATTGGGTAGATCTGGATTTTTCAGCTGAATCAGTTTTCTAGTTGCTATAGAAGAGGGGTGTCAGACTTGGCACATCGTGACAGCATCACGTGACGTATCAGGACTTTTTTCTCCTTTGCTAAACTGGCCTAGGGCAGGCCTAGCACATGATGCGTCCGGCCGCAAGTTTGACACCCCTGCTATAGAAGATACACTGGACAGTTCTATACTCTAGAAGCTGGAGAAATCTGCAAAACATGGAAACTATGGAATTAAACAAGTCAGTACTATTTTATGGTTAGAATCAAGATTAAAATTAAGGAAGCACAGTGAACAGAATAACAAGGGAGGGGAAGAGACTTTGGAAGTCTTCTAGTTTTCTAGTCCGACCCTCTGCCCAAGCATAAGACCTAATATCATTCTGGACAAATAGCTGTCCAATCTCTTATTAAAAACCTCCAGTGATGCAGCATCTGCAACTTCTGAATGCAAGCCGTTTCACTGTCAGGTAATTTCTCCTTAGTTCTAGATTACTTCTCTCTTTGATTAGTTTCCATCTATTACTTCTTGCTCTGCTTTTAGGTGCTTCAGGAGAATAAGTTGATCCCCTTCTTTGTGGCAGCCTGTGAGATATCAGAACACTGTTATCATATCTCCCCTAGTCCTTCTTGTCATTAAACTAGATATACTCAATTTCTGCAACCATTCTTCACATGTTTTAGTCTCCACTCCATAATCCTCTTTGCTGCTTTTCTCTGCACTCTTTCTAGAATCTCAACATGTTTTTTACATCATGATTTCCAAAACTGGATACAATATTTTAAGTGTGGTCGTACCAAGTCATCATAAACAAAGGCGGTATTCAGCAGGTTCTGATCAGTTTTGGAGAACTGGTAGCGGAAATTTTGAGTAGTTCAGAGAACCGGCAAATACTGCCTCTGAGTTGCCCACCCCTCCCATATATTCTCTGCCTCTCTGATTGGCTGGATCCTCTTTTGTTGCCCTGCATAGGAGAATAGAACTGGAAAGCAGATTAGTGGGGTAGGGAAGGAATGGGGATTTTGCAGTAATCTTCCCCCAAGAGTGGGATAGAAATGGAAATTTTATACTATCTTTCCCCTGCCATGCCCACCAAGCCACACCACACCCATCAAGCCATGCCCACAGAACCAGTAGTAATTTTTTTTGAATCCTACTATTGATTATAAAGCAATACTAACACTTCACATGATCTTGATTCTAACCCTCTGTTAATTCAGCCTAAGATTGTATTGGTTTTTTGGCAATTTTGCCAAAATGCTGCTTTATACTTAAGTAATTATCCACTAGAACTCTTAAGATTTTTCTCATTTACTACTGTTGAGCCAGGTGTCACTTGTCAGGTTTTATTGTCCTTAAAATATAACATAGCTTGTACCTAAAATATTAATCTAGTTCTTAAAAGTAATTTGGCTCCTGAAGCAACATGCTTTGCTTGCTTTTCTTGTCTTTCTGAAAGCTTCTTGGAGTAAGCCCACAATTTATCCCAGCTGTACTGAAATTAATGCACCCAATTCAGTTCCTTCTGCAATTTTGTAGAGTTCAATCCCTGATTTTAATAGAACAAAGGTTTTTCTGTCTAGGAGAGGTATGAACTGAGGCTTCCACCACCACCACCCCCAGGTGTATATTATGGAAGTCATATTTTCCCCATTGTTGATCTTGTTTGAGTTGAAAGTACACTATGTATATTTCCTCCCTCCTTGTGGGAGGCTAGCTATCATTCTGGAGGATAAAATGTAGAATATATGTACATCAAATAAATGAGTGTAAAAGCAACAATTCTGAAATTGCATTTATTGTATTATATCTGAAAAATTGATGTAATATTGTGATTAATACATTTTACAAAGAAATATTTGCAAATCATTTTAATAGGAAGACAAATTCTAAATAACATTTTAGATAAAGAAGATTTCTGAAAACAACCACACACCCAAAATCACAAAATAATTTAATTTTCAGAGTGTATTGTGAGTAAAATAAAGAAAGGAAGGGAGTTCCTACAGATTTTACTATGCTAGTCATTGCTGACTATAGGAAACTGCACTCATGTCCACTTCAAGGCCATGAATGAAGTTGAATGTGACTCCCTATAGCTGCTTTTACACTCATTAATTGATAAGCACATCTCATAATAATGCCATTTTAATATTGAGGTGTTCCCAACAACTGTACAACTAAATTGGATTTTGGAACCTTTATTTGTCACAAACCCAGTCCCATGCCATACATGAGCAACACTATCTATAATTCTTGCCTGTATTGCCTTCTCTGCATCCCAACCTCACAAACTTTGGATATAGCATTCAAAGCTCATTGAAACATTGACACTGAACTTTGGTTTTCATGTATCAGAATGAAATAACCATAGCTCTCCCAATTTAATGATCTCTGAAGTTTTTGGCATAAGGTATTATTTTGGTAATTGAAAGGTGCTTCAAATCTAGTTGCATGCATATCTAAAAAGCTATTTCCCATCAGAATACAATTTAATGTTTTTACCTAAGTTTACTTTCCAGAGTTTTTATATACATTGTTTTAGTTCTTTTTAATTAATAAATATTTCTCTAAATGTTTATTTCCTTCGAGATTAAAGTGCTCAACTCTTGCTAACAGAGAAAAAGTGATAGGAGTTCACATTACAGGAACCTTGGGTGAGAATGACCATGTCATACTGGAATTCAGCATAACACAAACATAAGCAAAAGAACATAATCATACCAGACTCTTAGATTTTAAAAGAGTTGATTTTAATGAACTCAGAGAGAGCTTGAGGAAAGGTTCCTTGGATGAGAATCCTAAAGGAAAATAACCAAAGAAGCTTGGAAACTCTGAAAAGCATGATTATAATAGTCCAGTCCAGCACAATTCCACTGAAAAAAAACCACAAGAAATCCAAGAAGGAGCTAGCATGGTTGCATAGATATTTCTCTGATAAACTGAAAGACAAAAAGGATAAGTACAAAAAATGGAAAGAGGGACACATAACTAAGGCAGCAAACATATTGGACAAAGTATATACCAACATCAAACATGGCTATAAGGTTATACAATTGCCACATTTGGGACAAGCAGACCATAGGTCACTGCTTTTAGCACCACCTTACATCCCTTTAGGAGACGGGCTCTGCCTATAATAAAGACAGTGAAATCTTGGCCAGAAGATGCTTCCGAACAACTTCCGGATTGTTTTGAGAACACAAATTGGGACCTCTTTTAGCACCCTGACCTAGAGGTGTATACTGAAATTGTTCTGTGCTATATCAAACACTGCACATATACTATCACTGTGGATAAATTAGAATTATTAGAATCTATCTCAATCAGAAACCCTGGATGACCAAGGAAGTCCAGCACCTCTTGCGTGACAGGACCAAGGTCTTTAGGTCTGGTGATGGGGCCAGATACAGTGTTGCCAGAGCTAATCTGAAGAAAGATATTCAAAAGCCAAGACTGATTATAAGAGGGAGATTGAGAATAATTTTTATAGCAATAACATGAGGTAAGTGTGGTGAGGGATTCAACAAATTACCAACAATCAATCGACCAATGTTATGAGAGAGATGCTTCATTGGCAAAGGAAGCGAATCATTTTTTTGCTCACTTTGAAGTGGAGACATCAAAGACAGCTAAAATACAGCCACCAGCCAATTGTAGCCCCCATCTCATGGTGGAGGAACAGGAGGTAAGGAGCATTCTGAGGGCTGTGGAGCATTCTGAAAGGCTGCTGGTCCTGACAATATCTCTGGTGAGTGCTTAAAAACTGTGCTGATCAGTTGGCTGGAGTATTTACCAGGATCTTCAATCAGTCCACTATTCCATCTAGTTTGAAGGCTTCTATCATTATTCCACCGCCAAAGAAGTTCCCAATCAATAACCTCAATGATTACGGACCAGTAGCACTCACTCCTATCATCATGAAGTGCTTTGAGAAATTGATCTGCTGGTACATTATTTATGGTATTCCACATACATTCGATAAACACCAGTTTGTATACAGAAAAAATAGATCTATAGAGGATGCTATAGCCATCAGTCCTCTGACTCATCTAGAACAGCAGGGGGGTTATGTGAGGATGCTTTCTGTAGTTTTTAATTCTGCATTTAACACAATTCTTCCACATAGACTAGTGTCTAAACATCTGGACCTTGGCCTTTCTTATTCAATCTGCCTTTGGATTATGGATTTCCTGTCTGGCTGCTCACAGAGGGTCAGATTAGGTAATCATACCTCTTCAGCCCTTATTCTTAACATTGGTACACCACAGGATTGTGTGTTGAGTCCCGTACTCTATACTCTTTATGTGCATGACTGCATTTCCACTCATGCTAGTAATACTATTGCTAAATTTGCAGATGATACAATCTCTGGGGGGGATGAGTCTGCCTGTTAAGATGAGGTGGACTGGTTGCTTTCTTGGTGTGGAGACAATAACTTGGTTCTCAACACCAATAAGACCAAGAAGCTTATAGGGGACTATAGAAGGAACATATCAGACATCCAGTCCTTGCTTATCAATGGAGACAGAGTGGAGCCAGTGGCCAGTTTTCAGTTTCTAGGTGTTACCATAAAAGAGGACCTGATCTGGAATGTTCACATTTCAGCACTGGTCAAAAGGGCCCAGCAGAGATCATACTATCTGAGACTTCTCAGAAAACAACAATTGAATGAAAAACTGCTGGTGACCTTCTACTGCTGCACCATAGAGAGTATTTTAACTTACTGCACCCCTGTATGGTTTGCCAATTGCACAGTGGCAGATAGGAAAGCACTCCAGAGGGTTAATGTCATTGCCCAGAAGATCATTGGTTGCCCTCTCCCCTCTTTGGAAGAGCTTTACAGCTCGCACTGCCTTAAGAAAGTTCAAAACATTCAAAACAGCATCAAAATTGATAGAAAAGATAGAGGCATATGGAAAAGTGGCTGGTTTGAAAATAAACAAAGACAAGACAAAGATCTTGACAAAGAATATGCTATCAAGACAAAAGGAAGAATTAGCAGACCTATTGAAAATCCAGGTCACAAATAAGATTAAGTCCTTGGGGATACATTTGACAGCAAGATGCAGAACACTAAAAGAGAATAATTATATCAAACTTAAGCAGCAGATAGCGCTAGATTTGGCAAAATGGGAAAATTTACAAACTGTCATTAACAGAGAGAATATCAACAATCAAGATGAATATACTACCCAGAATTTTATATTTGTTCCAAACAATTCCAATTAGGCTTGGAAAAGACTGCTTTGAAGATTTAAATAAAATCATGTTGAAATATATATGGCAAGGAAAGAAAGCGAGAATAAAGCTAAAGCTTTTGCAAGATGCTAGAATAAGAGGAGGATTTGGTTTGCCTAATTGGGAGTTGTATTACCAAGCTACAAATTTGATGTGGATTAAGGAATGGATAACATTAAGAAACACTAGATTGTTGAAATTAGAAGGACATGATTTGTTGTTGGGGTGGCATGCTTTTCTATGGTATAAAGGAACTAAATCACAGGGGTATTTTAGAAGACATTATATACAGGAATCTCTGTGGTTAAACTGGGAGAAGACTAAAAGACAATGCTATTTGAAAATTCCAGTCTGGCTATCAACTATTGAAGCATTTTCTTATCCTAAAATATATAAAAAGGAACAAACCATTAGATATGGTGAAATTTTGAATGAAAAGGATGAACTTAAATCTCTACAAAAATTAGAGGAACAAGGTATAAAGATGAATTGGTTTTCATATGCGCAAATACATTCAAGGTATGATAAAGACTCTAAAACAGAAGGTTTCTATAATAAACCGACTGATTTAGATAAGATTTTGACAGGTACTGATGAAAAGGTGATTAAAAAATTGTATGGATATTTATTAGAAATTAAACTAGAAGAAGAACAAGTTAAAGAAACAATGATTGCTTGGGGGAAGAATTTTGGATATGAGATTGATCTAGAGAAATGGCAAAAATTGTGGTCACAAAATTATAAAATGACAATGTCAATAGCATATAAAGAAAATTTGTATAAGATATTTTACAAGTGGCATTTTTCCCTGACAAGAATAGCAAGAATGTTCAGGAACAAATCGGAAAAATGTTGGAAATGTCATCAGACACCTGGCTCATATTACCACATGTGGTGGACTTGTGCGGATGCTAAAATATATTGGACTAAAATCCACATGTGGTTGTAAAAAAATGACAAAAAAGCATATAGATTTGAAACCAGAGATATTTTTATTGGGAATTTTACCTGAAATATATAGTAAAGAATTGAAATATCTGATTGTAAATGTATTAACAGCGGCTAGGATTGTATTTGCTAAAAATTGGAAAAATGAGAAAATACCATCACAGGAGGAAATCATTAAGAAAACATTGGAACATGCTGAAATGAGTAGATTGACATTTGAAATCAGAGAACAAGATGATAAACAATTTTATAAAATCTGGGATCTATTCTATCAATGGTTCAAAAATAAAACATGGTAATGAAATATGTAGATTCTTAGAAAATAATAAATATATAAAGATGTATTCTTTTCTTATTACATCTTCAAAATGATTGTAGGATAGATTTGAGATGACAGTATGAACTGTCACAAAACAATTTAGGTAAAATATCATTATTTCATAAAACATGAATGAATAAAAGTATAGTCAAATGATTGATTAACAATGATATTAATGTATTTAATACTTGATTGAAAATATGAGAATATATACAATGTAATTGTAATTGAAGACTATGAAATGGAAGCACAAAATAATTTGTAAACCAAACCGGCACACTGTGTGTATATATGTGTGTGTGTGTGTGTGTGTGTGTGTGCGCGCGCTGTTCAGCTTTCTTCGGGTATTATCCCACGTCATTGTAGTGCTTTTAAAGTTGTAGCAACGTTTCAGCAGAATCTCATCTGCCATCATCAGGTTTCTGTATGGAGTTTGTATGAAGCCTGATGATGGCAGATGAGATTCTGCTGAAACGTTGCTACAACTTTAAAAGCACTAAAATGACGTGGGATAATACCCGAAGGAAGCTGAACAAAACACATGTAAGTACCCGCGAAAACTTAAAAAAACATATATATATATATGTATGTATGTATGTATGTATGTATGTATGTATGTATGTATGTATTTGGAAGATGGCTTGATGTTTTTTTTGTTTTGTTCGTCTAGGTTCGTCTTAAAAACCAATAAAAAAATTAATAAAAAAAAAAGAAAGAAAGTTCAAAACATTCTCAAAGATCCATCTCATCCTGGGAATCTTTTTTGAACTATTACCATCTGGCAGATGGTACAGAATAATAAAAACAAGGACAAATAGGCTGAAAAACAGCTTCTATCTGAGGGCAGTAGTTCTTTGGAATTCTGCTGTATAGTGCACTATTGGTGTGGTGTTGGGGGTTTTCAGTTCAATGTGCGGAGTGTGCAGGATGTGTGTTTGTGTTTATTTTCATGGTCATGATGTACACTGAAGATGGTGTTTGATTTTGTTGTATGAGGTGCAGTGACAATAAAGTAAACTAAATTAAATGTTTCTTTCAACATATAAATAGCAACAAGAAAATCAAGGAAACAATTGGTTTACTAAAGAGAGACGGTGCCAAGGAAATAACAGGCAGTAAAGAGAAAGCAGAGCTGCTTGATTCATTCTTTGCTTTCGTTTATTATGAAAATGCAGAACAAATTGAAAACTTTAAGTATTTAATCTATTAATCAGTGATGACCAATTTTAATCAGTGGGTTAATTTTAAAGATGTTTTAAGAAACCTTTATAGTTTAAAAATGTTGAGTATGATAGGAAATTATTAGTAATTTTAATAATATCACTACTAATAATGTATAATTTGGGGCATACATACACATACATATATACACACATAAAAACACATACACACCACATAACTTATCAATTTATAATGAAACTTAAGAGATACATTCCTGGATATATAGTAATAAATTAATCTTCAGCAACAATGCAGATGGAACTAATTTCTAAGATTTTTCATAGATGGAGTGAGATTTTCTGAAGAGTGAAAATGGCTAACGTAATTTAGAATCTGATATTGAGATGCTGAAAATCCTTTTTCTGGATGGATGGATATTGTAGCTATGAAGCCAGCTGATTGCCTAGTGCAAACCACATTGACTCTACAACAAAGACTTTGTTATTTATTTGCATTCTGGAATCATTTGGTTGGAGATTAAGATATGTATTGGTTAACATTTACAGAATTAAATATTTTGCAAGAAACACTTCATCTTTGTAGATTACTGTTTAACTGATCAATTTTAGGTACAATTCATTAATCACATGTGTCAACTCTTTATTATGAGAAATATTTATTATTGTTTGAAATAAACCTCCAAATTGAGATTTTGTTTAAGCAAATAGTATTTTTTAGAGTTGTTGTTATAAGCCAAGTGTGCATTTTTAAATAGTTGAAAATCATATTTGTAGATTATCCTATTTACTAAGATCAAGGCTGTCCTTTGATTTGACAAAGCTTTGAGCTCTGTGCTGGATGGACAATTTGAAATATTATTTATTTTATGGATGGAAGTACATATTTCAGCCTAACCCAGATACAAAACCCATCCTGAAGCTTTTCCTCTATTATAATGGTTATGAGTTCACCTTAAAAGCTGAAAGAATAGCACTGTATGTTAAAAAGGATATGGTGCATGAGAGAGAAGTTTCTGCTTTATGCTAGCATACTAGCTTAACCAAGAGCAGATGGAAAAGATGAATATATTGGATTCACTTGAGTGACACGTTTGCATCAAGGTGGCTCTTCAGTTTGACCTTTGATTGCTTGAATTCTTGCATCTCATATTTTTCTCTTTTTAAAAATTTTCCATAGATTATACTAATCCTTTCTTTTTTTTACATCAACTTTTATTAATTTTTATCAGGTACAAATATATGATACAAAGGAAAATAAAAAGCAATTGAAAACTAGGGTAAGGAAAAAGAAAAAAAGGTGTTGACTCTCTTAGACACAGGAGAAGATAATAACATTACAACCTCAACTTTTAACTTTTATACAATAGTACATATTACTAGCCATTTGTACTAATTCTTTCTTGAAGGTGATGATTGTTCTTTGCTACCATTCTTTATTTTGCATTTCAACCATTCTAAGTTTTTCCATAAGGGATAATGCTTTTTCTAGTCTCATTGAAGTCTTCCACAAAAAATAAAAATCTATAGTCACTTCTTAAAAATATTAAATAAAAATATTAGCTGGAATGTTATATGTTTCACCCTTTGTTAGAAATTGTAGAATTGCAATTCTACAATTTCATTTCATTTCAGGAAATTTTATTCCATTGTAATGAAAATAGAAACAAAAAAAAATAAAACATTTAAAGGAATTTTTAAGCATGAAGACTCTCTAATTTCTATTTAAATAATATATGCCTTCTCTTGAGATTTTGTTTAAGCAAATAGTATTTTTACAGTTGTTGTTATAAGCCAAGTGTACATTTTTTAACAGCTGCAAATCATATTTGTAGATTTATCTTATTTACTATGATCAAGGCTGTCCTTTGATTTGAAATTCTAACTTCTTTGTAAAGTTCATTCTGTTCTGTTGTGATACACAGCGAAAACGTTTTACCAATTTATTTCAGTTTCTTTCATGCTAGAAACGATCTGCTCACCAAGCAATTCAAAATCATGCAGATACAAACAGAAAAATAGGTATCACTTCAGTGGGAAGATGGTAGCATTTTGTATGCCTTTTGCTGGCTACATGACCATAAAAATGTATTTGGACAATGCTAGCTCCTTTGGCCAAGAAACCAGGATGAGCACCTTGCCTAGAATCAGACATGACTGGACAAGAAAATCTTTACCTTTACTTGTAGAGAATGGAAAAATAAAATTTAAAATAATATTCAAGAATTGAAATGAACTGGGACAAGCTACTCTACAGTTAACACCCAAACTCAGACCCATGAGTTTGGGTGTGACATGAGACAAGCCAATTGGTTAGGTTTTCTTTTGTTGATAGTAATGGGGGACTTCAATTAATCTGATATCAATTGGAAGACTAATTTTGCACCAAGTGAGAAATCGAATAGGTTCATGACCAACCTAATTGACAACTTTGTTGTCCAAAAGGTAGAGGTGGGAACTAGAGCCATATTGGACTTAATTCTTACAAACAGAGTAGAAGTGATAGAGGGAGTTAAAACCACAGGAACCTTGGGTAAGTGTGACCATGTCATACTAGAATTCAACCTAACACAAACACAAGCAATATAACATAATGATACCAGAGACCTAGATTTCAAAAGTGCTGATTTTAACAAACTCAGAGAGTACTTGTGAAAGATTCCTTGGATGAATGTCCCCTAAAGAGGAAAACAACTCAAGAAGCTTGGGAAACTCTGAAAAATATAATAAAAGCCCAGTCCATCTCCAGCACAATACCACTGAAAAAGAAAGAAAAAATCCAAGAAGAAAACAGCACAGCTGCACAAAGATCTCTCTGACAAAATGAAAGACAAAAAGAGCAAATACAAAAAATGGAAAGAAGGACACATAACTAATCATCATATATCAGCAAATAGCAAAGATGAAGTCAGGAAAGCAAAGGCTCAGAATGAACAATGACTTGCAACAAAAGTCAAAGACAATAAAAAAGAGTTTCTTCAGAAATATAAATAAAAAGAATAAAATCAAGGAAACAGTCGGTCCATTAAAGAGAGAAGACAGCAGGAAGTAACAGGCAGTAGAGAGAAAGCAGAGCTGCTTAACTTCTTTTCATTAGTCTTCATGCAAAAAGAAACTATAGTCCAACCTATCAAAAACATAACTGTAAAAGACAGGCTAGAAATAAAAGTTAAAATAAGCAAACAAAAAAATTAATTTGCCTGATCTTGAGAAATACAAGTCACCGGGCCCTGGTGGATTATATCCCAGAGTTTTAAAGGAGCTCACAGAACCACTGCATCACATCTGTCAAAAATCCTGGACAACCAGAGAATTACCAGAGGACTGGAAAAGAGCGGATGTGGATTCCATCTTCAAAAAAGGAAAAAAACAAACAGACCCAAGAAACTATAGATCAGTGATGGCTAACCTTTTTGTCGTCATGTGCCAAACGTGTGCACATATGTGCCTGCACCCATGATGCAATGCATGCATGACCCCCTGCTGCTGCACATGTGCACCTACCTCCTGCACACTGCATGCCTCTGCACATGCGTGTGCATCTTCTGCATATGCCCCTTTCCCTGCACATGCATGGAAGATACCAGACAATCAGTTGGCTGGCAGGAGGTGAGCACACATCCACAATGGACATGATCAATGGTGACAGTTCACATGCCAGCAGAGATGGCTCTGCGTGCCACTACCAGCATGCGTGCCATAGGTTTGCCATTACGGCTATAGACCAATGAGCCTAACATCAATAACCAGGAAGATACTGGAAAAGATAAAAAAACAGATCTGCCAACATGGGTTTGTTAAAATCAGATCATGCCAAACCAATCTTTTCATTCTTCAACACAGTGACTAAATTACTAGACCAGTGAAATACTGTGGACATAATATACGGAGACTTCAGCAAGACATTCAATAAAGTAGACCACAACCTATTTCTTGGTAAGCAAGAAAAAATTGGGATGGATAGCATCACCATCTGGATGTTGAGTCTATCATCTAGGGTGTTGGCTATTCCTGCCAGCTTCGTGCCATCCACAAATTTGGTAAGTTGCCCTTCTATTCCCTCATCTAAGTCATTTATGAAAATATTGAAGAATACTGGGCCTAAGATGAATCTTGACAGACTTGAACACTCGGCCCTATCGAACAAAATGAAATTCAATGTAGAGAGAAGTAAAGTCTTACGCTTAATCTTAGGCAAAAAAAATTAGAAGTACACATATTGACTAGGTGAAACCAGGCTTAATAGCAGTAATTGTGAGAGGGATTTTGGAGTCTTAGTGGAGAACCAGTTAAATAGTGTGCACCAAAAGTGTGCGGTGGCAACCAAAAAAGCTAATGCAATCTTAGTTGCAATAATAGAGATCAAGATCAAGTGAGATACTAATACCACTCTATAAATCCTTAGTAAGACCACACAGTTTTGATCACCACACTAAAAAAGATGTTGATACTCTAAAAAGTGCAGAGAAGAACAATCAGGGTGATTAGGGGCAGGGGTATGGATTCTACCAGTTCTATCCGGTTCTATAGAACCCTTTGTTAACTTTCTAAGTAGTTTGGAGAACCGATAGTTAGAAGCAATTTCTGTTTGTTTTTTTTCCATCCTTATATTCTTGGCACACAGCCTAGACTTACTGTCTAAGGAGCTTTTGAGGTTGTTTTAAGATTTTTACACTGCTGTTGGGAGGAAATCAGCACTTTGAAGAAATAATTGAATAATGAAGCAAAGTGACAGGGAACCAAGATGAATGACATTCAGCAAGGCTTCTTGGCTAGCTGGAAGGATTGATATTCAAATGTATTCTTTCTGAGTTTTGGTCTAAAACTGGTTTTTTGTGAAGGTTAATTCTGTGCTTGGTGATGTTTAATCCTGTGTTAATTGATGGGATAATTTTCCCTATTCAGCTTCAACAAGCAACAGGCTACTGTTGTGATTTAATTATTTATATTGTGTTTGAATTTTTTCTTGCCTCATGGTTTCTTTTTCTATTTGGGGAGGGGGTTTTACTTCACTGCTTTAATACTATCTGGCACTGTCCTTTTGGGGTATACTTCCAAATTATACCTTTGGGGTATACTTCCAAGAGGCAGGATGCAAGCTTGGCACTGTTTTTTTTTTTACTGCCTTTTTTGGGGGGGGCATTTGACCTTTCCTTAAATCTGGATGATTTCTTTAGAATATCTTCTGAGGTGAGTGAGACCAGCTGGTATTTTTAAGTGTTCAAATGGATCTAAGGATTGCTTCTCCTGGGTCTGCTTTTTCTGGAGAGCTTAAGCCCATGTCACACTGCACCAATGGATGGAAAGAGGATGTAAAACGGAGAGAAACACTTGCCATCCGTTGGTTAACATGATGCTTCCGTTCTGTACTCACTGCGTCCGTTTTTCATCCTCTTTATCCGTCCAGCATCCGTCGACTGAGGTTCCATCTGCTCAAGAAGTTTTGAGCTGCTCAAAACTTTTTGAGCGGAAAATGTATCCAACGCGTCCGTTCTGCATCCGCAACGCATACGGGGAACATCCGTTCTACATCCGTCATCATCCGTTATGCATCCGCTATATCCACTAGGCATCCGCTGCGCATCCGCGCAACTTGCATCTCCTCCAATGGAAAACGGACACAGGGAGGAAGCGAAACGGATGCGGAACGGACGCACAGCGTTAGTAGCATGGACAGAGAAAGGATGAAAGCAGATGCAGCTTGCATACAAAGCATTAAAATGGAAAAAATGTTCACAGACGGGACGTATCTCGGATACTTAGGATGTCTGCAGGATGCCTAGAGGATGCAAAAGGACACCGAGTGAAAAAACAATATTTCCTATAAAAAGGGGGAGGAATTCACCTGGATCTAACTTTCAGTCCAGTAGCCCTGCTGTGCAGACCTCTTCAGCCTACATCTTGCTCTTGCTCTTCCACAGCATCCAGTCATCTCCACCATGGATCGTCAAATACTTCTTTTGGTAGCCACCATCGTTCTGCAACAGTGCAAAGCCATCTACAGGCTCTTTCACCTGTTCTACGGGAAGAAAAGGAGGCGGCCAAGAAGTGTCTGGGTCCGAAGATGGATCGGGAGAAGAGCAGAGTACGGACTGTACAACAAGCTGATGGTGGAGGTGAGGAATGAAGACTCTCGTGCATTCCAGAACTTCATGAGGATGCCACCAGCCATGTTTGACGAAGTTGTGGAGCAGCTGAGACCCAGGTTGACCAAGCAGAGCACCAACTTCCGGCCCAGCCAGGACCCTGGACTCAAGGTGGCACTGACTCTGCGCCACCTGGCCTCAGGGACCACGTACAGGAGCATGCAGTACGGCTGGAGGGTGCCACACAACACCATCAGCATTGTGGTCAGAGAAGTGGTGCAGGCCATCATCGAAGAATACCTGGAGGAGTTCCTCCAGTGCCCCTCCACTGAAGAAGACTGGAAGAAAGTTGCAGAGCAGTGGTATCAGAAATGGAACTTCCCCCACACCGTTGGAGCCATAGATGGCAAGCACGTGGCCTGCAAAGCTCCAGCCAAGTCAGGGTCCACTTATTTCAACTCCAAGGGCTTCTTCAGCATCATCCCCTTCGCTATGGTCGATGCTGACTACAAGTTCATGTACATCGATGCTTCAGGCAACGGGTCATCTTCAGATGCCCAGGTATACAACGCCAGTCACCTCAAGGATGGGCTGGAACGCAACCTCATCATGGGCTTCCCAGATCCAGACCCCCTGTCCAACGACACACAAGATGTGCCCTACTTCATTGTGGGGGATGACGCCTTCTCCCTCAGAACCTACCTCATGAAGCCCTACACCTCCAGATGCCTCACCCGTGATGAGAGGATCTTCAACTACAGGCTGTCCAGGGCAAGGCGGGTGGTGGAGAATGCCTTTGGCATCCTGGCCAACAGGTCCAGGTACTTCTCACCACCATACAGCATCACCCATAGACTGTGAGGAGGATCGTGGAAGCTTGCTGCATCCTGCACAATCTCATGCGCACCCGCTACCCAGTGTTGCAGAACAGGCTCGTGGACCTCCAACAAGGCAATGGGGACATGGAGCCTGGGGAATGGAGGCAAGGGCGAAACCTGATAGATACTGTGGATGTGCAAGGCCCCAACAGAGCTTCACGTGAAGGGAAGAAGCAGCGCAACCTCCTGAAACACTGGTGCAACTCCCCAGCTGGAGCAGTGGAGTGGCAAGACAGGATGGTAGATGCTTAATGGATGCTTCCTTCAGCCTGTCTCATCACACTGATGAGATTGGGCCGTGTATGTTGGGTGGGCCTACAATGAACAGGGCATTTAATAAAGAGTTGTGTTTATGTTGACATGTGTGGATCAATGATTACATTCTTATTGATAATAAAGGGCCGTAGGTGTGGCACCTGGGAGGGTGGACCATACAGTCCCACTATGCTTGCACTGGAGGTTTATCTATCCCACAGCTATTACCCACCCCAAAGGTATTCCTGCTCATCCCACAGCTATTACCCATCCCACAGGTATCCCTGCCCATCCCACAGCTATTACCCATCCCAAAGGTATCCCTGCCCATCCCACAGCTATTACCCATCCCAAAGGTATCCCTGCCCATCCCAC
>BLBF01000044.1:23267768-23362551 GCA_015471245.1 Laticauda colubrina | reverse complement strand
CATCCCACAGCTATTACCCATCCCAAAGGTATCCCTGCCCATCCCACAGCTATTACCCATCCCAAAGGTATCCCTGCCCATCCCACTGCTATCCTTACCCATCCCACAAGCATGCAAAGGCTTAAACCATTTCTAAAAGTTTCCACCAAGACTTTATTTACAAAAATAAATGAAGCAAGTATGTGAAGCAAAGATAATCTTTATTAATAAGCTGTAAAAGCAAAATGACCCAAGTCAAGTGTCCAAAGCAAAAATAAAGTCAACAGGTAGCCATCTAGTCTCTGGCATTCTTCTCAGTCACTCTGAGGCATGCCCATAGTCTCAGGGGTGAAGGGTCCAGGTGCTGGGGAGGTGGCTGCTGCTGGAGTGCTGGTCTGAGGCACCATTGGGGTGCCTGCCCCAAGAGGACAACAGGGGATGGTGTGTGGAGGAAGCTCTCAGACAGCTGGCTCAGTCCCGTGATGTTGAGAGCCCCTTCCTACATGACATGGGGTGTCAACCCCAAAACTGATGACAGATGTTCTGAGGCCAGGCTTGGCTGTGGGGTGGAGGAAGGAGGAGTATAGTGGGGCTGTCTGGTCTGCAGCTGAGCGAGGTGAGGCGTCGGTGGCATCTGTGGCATGGGTGGCATCTGTGGCGTGGCTGGCATCGGCGTGGGTGGCATCGGTGGCGTGGCTGGCATCGGTGGCGTGGCTGGCATCGGTGGCATCAGTGACACCGGTTGCATCCGATGAACCTGTGCCTGGACTGGGAAGGGCTGCCTGTGTTGCTGGACCTCCTGGTAGCCATAGCCTTGGTAGGTGAGGGCCTGTGGAAAGCCTTGGAAGGGCAGTGACATCACCTGGGGTGGAGGAGCTGGCCTGGACTGGGTGGGATGTTATGCTATTTGAAAAATAGTCATTATCATATTGGTTCTATTCTAAAAGAATAAGTATCTTCCAATATTTTGCAGTTCATACATCCTTTTACACAAGGGCCAAAGCTTCAATTTTCTATTTCTTTGTTCAGGTAAAACAATCTTGAACTTACTTGCCTGTGTCAAAAAGTAACACACCAGAAAGATAAAAGCAAACCTGACAAAACTCATGAGGAGTACATTGGATTCCTTTAGAAAAACTAGTTTCTTCTTCCTATTTATAGTATATATAGTTATATATAGTTTATAGAAACTAGTTTATTATATTAATAATAATATTTATTATTAATAATATTAATATTTATTAAAAATAATAAATAATAATATTTATTATTATTAATTCTAGTAATTAATAAGATTCAGAAAGTGCTAACAAGACCTTTATATGCTAAAGGTTTGTTATGGTAATTTATCTTTGCTACCAAATTAACATTATTCAAATTGGAATAATTAATATTGTTTGAGAATTTGAAATGCTAATCTTTCCTTTTATCCTGAAGAAAATCTTTCTTATGAAGTTAGAATTTGATTTGAGCCACTATGTACTGTTCCAGAGTAGAATGTATAAAAGCACGCTTCGCAGAAGAATAAGATGAGATAATGATTTAAATCATAGTGAAGTTCAGTTACTTCATGAATCAGGAGATTAAATAATTCTGAGGACTTTTGAAAAATGCAAAAGAGATAGGTTTCCAATATTTCAGAAACTACACCAAAAGGAAACTTAAGCATACATTCTAGATATTTTAAAACAATATTTTAATTGTTTTGTGTGAAAAGAAAGGAGGAGAAAACAGTACAGAATCCAAATTTAACATAGTAAAATGCAGTTACAAACGCAGGGAAATGCAAGGATTTTCATTCTTATAAAGGAGAAGCAAGACTGAATTCCAATGAAATGTGTGCCACAGTCACTACTGGGTAAAAATTATGCTATATCCTATGGATCTAATATATGAAAAAAAGAAGTATAGAGACAGGATTAGAGATCATAAAGAAAGTTAAGCCCATGTCACACTGAACCAACGGATGCAAAGAGGATGTAAAAAGGGACAAAAAAGCATGCCATCCGTTGGAAAACGCGATGTACTCACTGCCTCCGTTTTGTTTCCTCTCTATCCGTCCAGCATCCGTTTATTGACGTTTCATCCGCTCCGAAAGTTTTGAGCTGCCCAAAACTTTTGCGCGGAAAATGTATCCAGTTCATCCATTCTGCATCCGCTACGCATCCGCTAGGCATCCGCTACGCATCCGTTATGCATCCGCTATATCCACTAGGCATCCGCTAGGCATCCGTGCAACTGCATCCACCCGGACATAGGGAGGAAGCGGAATGGACGCAGAATGGATGCAGAACGGATGCCTAGTGGATGCAGCATGGAAACAAAGCATTTAAAACGGAAAAAACGTTTGCAGAGGGGACCTATCTCAGATATTAAGGATAGCTAGAGGATGCCTAGAGGATGCCTAGCGGAAAACCTATATTTCCTATAAAAAGGGGAAGCAACTCATCTGCATCTCACTTTCAGAACAGCAGCCCAGCGGTGAACACCTCTGCAGCCTTCATCTGGTTCTTCCTCTTCCACAGCATCCAGTCATGTCCACCGTGGATTGTAACAAAGTCCTTTCGGCAGCCACCATCATTCTGCAACAGTGCGAAGCCATCTGCAGGCTCTGTGAACTCTACTGCGAGAAGAAAAGTGCATCCCCCCGCATGCGCAATTAACGCCAGGCATCTGTTTGGCTTCTGCTGTTCATCCGCTTCATCCGTTCGGCGTCCGCTCTGCATCCGCTGTATCCGTTCGGCGTCCACTTTGCTGAGGTCCCCCGGAAGCCTAGCGGATGCGCCATCCGCTTTCATCCGCTTCCATCCGCTGGGCTTTCGTTTCGCATCCGCTTTCCATCCGCCCTGCGTCCTCCCCGCGTCTGTGTTATCTGCTCCGGTTATGCAAATTTTTGCCCCTATTGAGAGTGGATAACAACGGATGGAACATTTTGCTCGTCCGTTGTGTCCTTTTTGCATCCGTTGGGCAGTGTGACATGGGCTTTCACAAACAGAAAAGGCATTTGTTAAAATGTACATATATCTGCATAATTTCTTATTTTTTGTACTGCTTGTTTGTTGTACTTTTATGGAGCAGGATTTCTCTTACTGTCTTCACAATCTGTTACTGATTAAGATTACTGATCACTTCTTTGTGCCCCGAAGTTGGAGAAATAAGCAAATTTATTTTGGATATTACAACTATTGTTAGTTAATTTTTTTAAATATTTTCTTTTTTCCTGCCTTTTTTTGATCATGTAATATGGAAGTGTCATTAATTAGCAGGTCACATAAATGTTCTGCATAAATGCTCATTCAATTTTTCTAGCAGTTATGTTGGCCTTCATGCTGCTTTCCTGTTAGTGGCTTTTCAGAAGCAAAGAAATAAAAAGGAAAATAAATTGAGAGAAAATGTGGTATATTCGGAAAGATTAGACTGGGTTGTATGACTCAATGTTCTTTCTTGAGTTAATTGTTCTTTTCTGGATTTCAGTTGTTGGTTCTCATAAATGGATGTGACAAATAGATACATAGTGTTCTTCACCAAATACAAATAAATTTTAATTAATTACATTTAAAAATATTTGTGAAATTACTTTTCTTATTTAGCAACTTTTTGAAACATTGACATCCACAGTTCTGCTATTTTGGCATTAAATAGTAAATACTATTTATATGTGAAACTATTAAAATGATAAAAGAATTTACAAAGAAAAATAGCTATAAGTAACAAAAGTGAATAATAAATAATAAAATTATCTTTAATATCTGTATCAAAAATAAATTTGTCAGCCAGATCTTCAGCATCGGTTTTCCCTTTCCCTCTGATAGCTAGCTTGCTATCAGCTGCCATAGTAACAGAGAGGGGGCATGGTATTTGGGTTTGGGAAGTGAGCTGGTATGATGTGAACTAAAAGGAAGGTTTGCTCTCAATTATTATTGTGTTGCTGAATAGAGTTGTTTACACCCAGTCAAGGCCAACCATCCTAAAACTCCAGATGAACGAAAATACTTGAAAATGTACTCCACATGACACTATTAAGAATGTGGACTGGACATTTGACCTGAGTTCCTGGGGAGGGATTTGGATCAGATCTTTTGCTGCTATCATTTCAAATTCAGTAAAATACCTCTTCTCTACTTCTATGGAGTTGGGGGTTTTCTTTCTTGAGTTCTGAACGGAGGCAGTCCCAACAAAATTATTTGAGCAAGATGATAAATGAACAAAAATAGAAATATAGAAAAATGGAAGTTGAAGACCACGCTTTTGAGGAGAGGGGAGGGAGGGGGGAAGAGAAAAAGAATATAATTGAACTAACATAAAATAAATTCTTGCCCTGAATCTTGGGGAGAAATATCAAACTAACAAAAATATTATGCAATATTTCCAATTTGGGGCATTTTTGACTTATAATTGGCAAATATGTGAGGGATAAATTAGTACCAATGATACTCTACCAATGATTCTTATAACAATATTAACATTTTGTACAATCTTTGGAGCAGATACTGATGCAATGACTATTAAGTCATTTTATCTAGTGGTGTTTGTACTATAGCCAAGGTAATATAATAGTTTGCATTTCACATTAGTCTCTGAGAGATTCAAACTTCCATCATACAGGAAAGTCACTCTGTAACCCAATGCCATTTAAATTTGAATTTAATTTCACCAGATTGTTAAAAGAGTAACATAAACATTCCCTGTCAAGTGCTCTGGTGAGAAATGACAAAGGTAGCAAATAAAACCCATCTCTCTTTCTGATTAAGACTTTTAATGGAGGACATGATATTCATTGGACTGTGCATTCGTTTACAATATTAATTATTATAAAACATAGGCAAAGACGATGTCACATTTCTCTGAATTATTTAAATATTGAATATTTTCCTCAAATAAAAAGACAGTAGTATTTTGTAGAGAAAATATTGGTAAAATGTATTATGTAGTTCATCTGTTGTACAGTTTTCAAAGATTTCCATCTTTCAAGCATATTTCCCTGATTTGGGTTTCCTATTAAATGGCCTCTAGCATTTTTCCTCTTGAAAAGGAAAGAGGAATTATTATATTCCTATTATACATGAAATAAAAGTATTCAATTTTCGTATGCATTCTAAATTTGCATTCTAAATCTCAGTTATATTTCTCTGTTTCACTAATTTCTTCTGTTATAGATTTTCTCAGAGACTTGATGAACATACTTCATTCCTTTCATCAACCATTTGGCATGGGGGAGGGGCAGGTTATAGATGCATAATGCTTAATCAGTCTGAGTCATTGCTTTAGATAAGATGCACTTCTACAAATACAGGTAAAAGTTATGAAGTCTTTGTTTTTCCAAAAGCTATTTATCAGACTGTATGAATAACTTAATCAATCAAACATAAATCACCTACATTTAGTTAGAGGTTCTGTATATATAGACCAAGATATATGTTACTGCTATCCTATCCAATGACAACTAAATAATAGTATTTTTATAGAATAAAAATTTTGTGATTTGTTTTCACACAAAAATCATTGGATAATGTGAGATTAAATTGTGTAGAGTGCACAGAATTTTATTTTAAGACAAAGATGTCTCAATTGAGAGTGTGCTGTTAGTTGACAAGTTAACAGCTCCAACATTTTGAGTTTCTTGTACATCTTTCTTCAAGTTTTCCTTTTCCTTTTCTTCTGCATTTTGGAATGAAAACCAGAAGAAATGGAGTGATTTTTGTTTTTATATTTTTTTCGTATCAACACAGGAATCCAAATCATTTGTATTATTTATAACTCTAGAATATTGTTGTCAAAATTACCACATCATGTTGCCATCACATGACATTATACGATGTTTCTCCCATTTGCAGAGCTGGGGTGGGCATGGCTTGCACATGATGCATCTGGCCCGTAGGCACCAGTTTGACACCCCTGCTCTAGAAGATACATTAAAAAAATAATAAAATGTTCCAAGTACTGAGCTAGTCACAGTAAATTAAATATTTGTCGCACTCATAAATGAAACAATAAACTAGCAACTTAAGGGCCTGTCACATAGGCCGACGGATGCAATAAGTATGAAAAAAGGACACAGCGGATGAGAAAATGTTCCATCCGTTGTTATCCGCTCTCAAAAGTGCCCCAAATTTGCATAAACAGAGCGGACAACAACGGAAAGGAACGGACGGGGGGAGGACGAAGCCAGGATGTTAAGCGGATGCTCCATGGAAGCCTAGCGGATGGAAGCGGATGGCACATCCGCAGGGCTTCCGGGGGAGCACAGTGAAGCAGACGCGCAGTGGAAGGAACGGATGCAGAGCGGATGCCTAGCGGACAACGCGGATGCATTACAGATGCCTAGCGGATGCCTAGCGGATGCCTAGCAGATGCCTAGCGGATGCAAAGCATTCACTGAGCATGCAGGGAGGATGCACTGCATCAGCCCCGTGGATGTAAAAGGATGCAGCTCGCAAGCAGGTCACCATTCAGAGGAAAGACCTGCTGCCAGACACATTTCCAGCCAACAACCATGGGGAAGAAGAGGAAGCCTGTGCCATCTTCTGCCAGCCCTGGCAAGAAGGACAGGGCCACCATCCCACCCCCGGCCCTGACTCTGCTTCTGCTGGGGCTTCTGCTGCTCGGGCTGACTCTGCTGGTGCTGGTGCTTCTGCTGGTGCTGCTCCTGGTGCTGGGGCTTCTGCTGGTGCTTACTCTGCTGGTACTGCTCCTGGTGCTTACTCTGCTGGCGCTGCTCTTGGTTGCTAGTGCTTCTGCTGGTGTTTACTCTGCTGGTGCTGCTCCTGGTCCTGCTGGTGCTGCTGCTGCTGTTGTTGCTGCTGCTGCTGGTGGTGGTGTGGTGGAGCAGCCCCTAGAACCTTGAAGCCCCTCTGATGAGGGCCAGAAGGCCCTGCCAGAAGGAGGAAAAGGCATACGCGAGATAGAGGAGGCAATACTCAATCGAAGAGGAACATGAGGATGAGATGCTTGAATGGCTGAGGGAGAACAAGTACCTCAGGTGGAAGGGACACAGGCTCTATCGAGACACCAAGCAGAAGCAGGCGGCTTGGAGAGAGAAGGCGGAGAGCCTGGGCTACACTTCGCCACCTGGGCTACACTTCCACCACCTACACTCCTTGGGTGGTGGAAGCACATGCACACCTGTTACGGGAAGCTACACCTCAAGAAGTCTGGCCAGGCCGTGGTCAAGCTCACTGACCAGGAGACCTACGTGATGGCCAACTGCAGCTTCTTGGATGGTGAGATCTGCCACTGAGGAGCAGCCCCTCTGTCTACCCTCTCTCTCAGGCAACCCACAGAGAGCCAGTCCTCTTCTGGCCAAGAGTCAGCTCCTGTGTCCAGGCAAGTATCTGTGGAGCGTCCCATGACAGAGACCCCCCCTCCCGACAGCTGCGCTCCCCGTGGTGGAGCGCATGGAGGACCCCCTGACACAGTGGAAGCAAGGAGAGGGCACTTCCACCAGAGACCAACCCACCCCCATCCCCAGCTCCACCTCCACAGAAAGCAGGCAGAGAGCCAGATCGGAGGGGCAGAGCCACACGGTCCTCCTGGAGATCAGGGACACCATCAAAAGCAGTGTAGATCTCCTCTCTCAGCTGGTACACACCGACATACCATCCTCAAACCACAAGCCCTTCCTCACCTACATCAACCAGACCCTCATGGACATGTCCGAATCACAGTACCAGGTGATAAAGGAGAGGATCACCAGTCTTCTGCACAACCCTCCAGGCCCAGCTGAACCTGCACCGACCCAGTCCAGGTCTGCTCCTCCACCCCAGGTGATGTAACAGCCCTTCCAAGGCTTTCCACAGGCCCTCACCTACCAAGGTACGGCTACCAGGAGTTCCAGCAGCACAGGCAGCCCTTCCCAGTCCAGGCACAGGTTCATCGAATGCCACCGATGCCACCGATGCCACAGGTGCCACCCACGCCACAGATGCTACCCACGCCAGGGGATGCCACTCACGCCACAGATGCCACCCACACCTCACCTCGCTCAGCTGCAGACCAGACAGCCCCACAACACTCCTCCTTCCTCCACCCCACAGCCAAGCCCAGCCTCAGAACATCAGGTCATTGGTCTTGGGACTGACACCCCATGTCATGGAGGAAGGGGCTCTCAACATCACAGGACTGAGCCAGCTGTCTGAGAGCTTCCTCCACACACCATCCCCTGTTGTCCTCTCGGGGCCAGGCACCCCAATGGTGCCTCAGACCAGCACTCCAGCAGCAGCCACCTCCACAGCACCTGGACCCTTCATCCCTGAGACTATAGGCATGCCTCAGAGTGACTGAGAAGAGTGTCCAAGACTAGGTTGCTACCTGTTGACTATATCTTTGCTTGGGACACTTTACTTGGGTCATTTTGCTTTTACAGTTTGTTATGAAGAAAGTTTATCTTTGCTTCACGCACTTAGTTCAGTTCTTTTAGTCAATAAAGTCTTGGTGGAAACTTTTAGAAATGGTTTAAGCCTTTGCATGCTTGTGGGATGGGTAAGGATAGCAGTGGGATGGGTAAAGATACCTGTGGGATGGGTAATAGCTGTGGGATAGATAAACCTCCAGTGCAAGCATAGTGGGACTGTATGGTCCACCCTCCCAGGTGCCACATCTATGGCCCTTTATTATCAATAACAATGTAATCATTCATCAACACATTTCAACATGAACACAACTGTTTATTAAATGCTCTGTTCATTGTAGGTCCACCCAACATACATGGCACAATCTCATCAGTGTGATGAGACAGGCTGAAGGAAGCATGCATTAAGCACCTACCATCCTGTCTTGCCACTCCACTGCTCCAGCTGGGGAGTTGCACCAGTGTTTCAGGAGGTTGCGCTGCTTCTTCCCTTCACGTGAAGCTCTGTTGGGGTCTGGCACATCCACAGTGTCTATCAGGTTTCGCCCTTGCCTCCATTCACCAGGCTCCATGTCCACATTGCCTTATTGGCGGTACACGAGCCTGTTCTGCAACACTGGGTAGCGGGTGCGCATGAGATTGTGCAGGATGCAGCAAGCTTCCACGATGTTCCTCACGGTCTGTGGGCGATGCTGCATGTTGGTGAGAAGTACCTGGAACCTGTTGGCCAGGATGCCAAAGGCGTTCTCCACCACTCGCCTTGCCTTGGACAGCCTGTAGTTGAAGATCCTCTCTTCATGGGTGAGGCATCTGGAAGTGTAGGGCTTCATGAGGTAGCTTGTGAGGGAGAAGGTGTCACCCCCCACGATGAACTAGGGCACATCTTGTGTGTCGTTGGGCAGGGGGTCTGGATCTGGGAAGCCCACGATGAGGTTGCGTTCCAGCCCATCCTTGAGGTGACTGGCGTTGTATACCTGGGCATCTGAAGATGACCCATTGCCTGAAGCATCGATGTACATGAACTTGTAGTCAGCATCGACCATGGCGAAGAGGATGATGCTGAAGAAGCCCTTGTAGTTGAAATAAGTGGACCCTAACTTGGCTGGAGCTTTGCAGGCCACGTGCTTGCCATCTATGGCTCCAACGGTGTGGGGGAAGTTCCACTTCTGATACCACTGCTCTGCAACTGTCTTCCAGCCTTCTTCAGTGGAGGGGCACTGGAGGAGCTCCTCCAGGTATTCTTCGATGATGGCCTGCACCACTTCTCTGACCACAATGCTGATGGTGTTGTGTGGCACCCTCCAGCCATACTGCATGCTCCTGTACGTGGTCCCGGAGGCCAGGTGGCGCAGAGTCAGTGCCACCTTCAATCCAGGGTCCAGGCTGGGCCGGAAATTGGTGTTTGCCTTGGTCAACCTGGGTCTCAGCCACTCCACAACTTCGTCAAACATGGCTGGTGGCATCCTCATGAAGTTCTGGAATGCACGAGAGTCTTCGTTCCTCAGCTCCACCATCAGCTTGTTATACAGTCCATCCTCTGCTCTTCTCTCGATGCATCTTCGGACCCAGACACTTTTTGGACGCCTCCTTTTCTTCGTGTAGAACAGATGAAAGAGCCTGTAGGGGGCTTTGCACTGTTGTAGAATGATGGCGGCTACCAAAAGGAGTGTTTGACGATCCATGGTGTTCATGACTGGATGCTGTGGAAGAGCAAGAGCAAGAGCACGGCTGAAGAGGTCTGCACCACAGGGCTGCTGGACTGAAAGTGAGATCCAGGTGATTTCTCCCCCTTTTTATAGGAAATATAGGTTTTCCGCTAGGTGTCCTTTTGCATCCCCTAGGCATCCTGCGATCATCCTAAATATCCGAGATACGTCCCCTATACGAACGTTTTTTCTGTTTTAATGCTTTGTATGCGAGCTGCATCCGCTTTCATCCTTTCTACATCTGTGCTACTAATGCTGCGTGTCCGTTCCGCGTCTGTTTCGCTTCCTCCCTTTGTCCGTTTTCCACTGGAGCGGATGCGAGTTGTGTGGATGCGCAGCGGATGCCTAGCGGATATAGTGGATACGTAACGGATGATGACGGACAAAGGATGTTCCCCGTATGTGTCGCGGATGTAGAATGGACGCGTTGGGTACTTTATCTGCTCAAAAAGTTTTGTGCAGCTCAAAACTTTTTAAGCGGATGAAATCTCAGTAAACGGATGCTGGACGGAGAGAGAGTATGAAGAACAGACGCAGTGAGTACAGAACGGATGCATCGCGTTAACCAACGATGGCAAGTGTTTCTCTCCGTTTTACATCCTCTTTCCATCTGTTGGTGCTGTTTGACAGGGGCTTTACATTTGTAGCTATCAAGCTCTAGCCTAAAACAGATTTTTTCCGACTCAGTGTGATTTGAGTAAAGAAAAAATGAATACAAACAAAAGACTCCATCCACTGATTTATGTATGGCTTCTCATAGTTATTGAACCCATATACAGGTGTCATAAGCAAGTCACAGTTCAGAATTCCAATTAAAATGCATAAACCATTCATACTGATCATATTGACTTGCATGCCAATTGCATCCCAATTGTGTGAGTAATTGCATATGATTTGACAATAGTAGGCATCTAATGGTTTTTCTCATCCACATTAAAAAGTAAAGGTTTTCCTGTCAGTTTTGTCTCACTTTAGGGTATGGTGCTCATCTGTTTCTTGACTGAGAGAGCTGGCATTGTTCAAAGGCAATTTCTGTGGTCATATGGACTACATAGGCCAAAGGTGCATATGGACTACATAGTCCACAGCAATCCACATTCCCATACAACTAAATAAATAAAATCTCATCCATATCATAAAGTATCCTTTCTGATAGTTTAAAAAGCATTAGTAGGCTTGAAGTATTAGATAAAGATTTGTTCCCTTGATTTAGATGAGACAAATCACTTGCCTAATGAAACAAATCTCTTATTATTTTCCCCCAATAATTATAAGTTTCCTAGATCTTTTGTAGATCTGAAAAACAGAAGCTACCAAATCTCATCCACTCCTAATGATGAAATCTAATATGCACTTTTTTCCACTCTGTTTCAAAGTCTTTGGACTCCAGATATATTGACTTTTCAGTTCCTAGAATTTCAAGACAATATTGATGGAAAGTCAAGAAATCACCACTCCAGTATTACTTGGCAGGACAAAAAAACAATAGCCAATGATTTAATGGCTGGCCATCAGTTCCCCGGTGAACATCTAGGGAGCTGCACAGAACTAGGTACCATATAAATACTATGCATGGAATAACCCTAGCACATGTTCTGGTAAAGAGAAGTTTGAGGATCAAAATAATATGGTTTAGCTTTGCTCAGTGCTGTGCAACTAGACTTTTAATTTTGTAGTTTAATCATGCTACTTCTTTTGCCAAAATTCCATTTACAAATGCAACAAAGGAGGAATTACTTTCATCTTTCTAGCTGATAAACTGCACTCAACATCTAATCCTTAATGGAACTACATCTACATGCAATGGGTTATTACAAGATTTTGATTTAGGCCCAGTACTCTTCAATATCTTCATAAATGATTTAGATGAGGGAATAGAAGGGAACTCATCAAATTTGCAGATGATAACAAGCTGGCAGGTTTAGTCAACACGCCAGATGATAGCTCAAGATTCAGTTGGATCTTGACAGTCTTGAATACTGGGCCCTAACTAACAAAATGAAAAAAAGGTTTTACACCTAAGCAAAAATCAAAAACAGAAACAGATGTACAGGCATATAAGAGGTAGAACTTGGCTTTAATAGCAGTAACTGTGAGAGGGATCTTGGAATAATATTTAAATAATATCATTAAATTATTGTCCAATAATCATTTAATCATGTCTTGGCCTGTGGTGATTAAGTGATGCTGTGACCTCCCTCTCAAAATGTTGGAGGCTGTTAGGGGCTGAATGGGGAGCAACAGGTTGAAATTTAACCCTGACAAGACCAATTAGCTGTGAGTTTAGGGTTTATTGGCTCAGGGAAAATTGCCACCTTTGGTCTTGAATTGGGTGGCACTACACCAAACAGACCCTGTGTGTAATGTGGGGGTTCTCCTGGACTCACTACTCCTGCTCAAAGAGGGTAGGTTCCCACCGATTCTCCTGAATTCATGGATGTGTTTCTTGATGGGTCATCCTCCCTGCTTTAGGTTGCTGAGCTCATCTTCTGCATAAGGGTCATCCCCTGCCTCCTCAAATATGGCCTCCAGCAGTCATAGGAAGTCATCTGCATCATGCAGTTGGGGAGCCCTTCTCTTGTGGAGGGTTGCTAGCTATCCTCTTGCTTCTCCTTTCAGTCCCTCAGAAATGGCATTCATCATGGCTCTAGGAGAGGGATAGAGCTGTCCATAATGTTCTAGGTGGATCTTAGCTGAGTCAAGAAATAAAGCTAATTGGTCTGGGTCCCCATCAAATTTTATCTTGAACTGGGGCAGTTCAAAGAGCTCTGCTCTGCCCTCTTCCTGTCACCCTCTGTAAATCTGTGCTTGAGTAGCTGACCTTTCTCCCCAGCTCTAGTTTGCATAGGAGGAGGAGGGGGCTGCCTGCTGCATGGAGGAGGCACTGGTTGCTGCTGTAGGCTCTTTTTTCTTCTTCTGGATAGAGGAGGAGGGCTGTGATCTTGCCTGCTTCTCCTCACTTCAGAAAGCTCTGTGGAAACTCCCCTCTGTTTTGGGCGGCATGATGGGCCATGATCTCTAATGGTAGCCTAGTCAAATTCCTCTCTTAGCTGCTCTATGGATCTCCAGGGATCCCGTCAGGAGCTTTAGGGTTCTGGCTTGTTCCCAGTCCCATATCCATTCCACTCTTGCCAGCTCACTCTGGGGCCTTCCCAGGGGTGGGATTCAAAATTTTTAATAACCGGTTCTGTGGGCGTGGCTTAGGTGTTGGGCATGGCTTGGTGGTCATGTGACAGGCTGGACATGGCCAACTCAACATCACTCACATCGAGGCGCCCATCTCCTTGCCTGGCCTCTCCTTGCCTGTGAGGATGCTGCAACAGTCGTAAGTGTGAAAAATAGCTATAAGTCACTTTTTTCAGTGCCATTGTAACTTTGAATGGTCACTCCACACAAGCAAAGTACCAGCAAAGGAGGAAAAAAAACTCCAGAGAAGTTCCAGAGACAGGAAGTTTAGTCCTGCCAAGAATGTAATAAAAGTTAATGGAGAGGCAGTTTCTCTAACAACACCAGAATGTTTCCTTCCTGACTTCCTTACAGGATTAGACCAGTAATTTCTTCTAACAACTGGTTTTCTGAACTGCTTAGAATGTTAACAACCAGTTCTAGTGAAAAGGTGTGAACCTGTAGAATCCCGGGCCTTCCCCCCTTTTTGGGATAGGGGAGCTTACATTCCGGAGCTGTGGGGAGTTTTGTTTCTTCATTGATTCAAGTTTCTCTGCTTCGGTTGTAATTACAACATCAGCTTCTGTTTGCAGTTGGACTGCTTCCAGCAAGCTTTCTTCTGACAATCCCCCTTCTGCCATGTCAGTCTGACTTTCTCTTCACACATGCAAGATGTCAGAAAGTGATTGAAAAAGCAGGGAGCCAAGTGTCCCAGAAATAATGAATTACGAGAGTCAGCTACCTCAGGGCTCTGGTAAATACCCCCATTTAAATCATGACTCTCTAGCCAGATTTTCAAAGCTTAAAGAAGATTTATTAGGAATAAACATACCCATGCTGCCTGGCTGTAGCTGACTCTGAGACACATCATTAATTGTCATCCTTAACCCTGGTTTTCCCCCACCTCCTAGGTGTATCATAATTCATATTCTCGATAGCCAAGAGTGATCAATCATACTTTCCAGTTAGGATTTTGTGGGGCAGAATCTTTGGTCGTCTAGAAACTATCTATGAAAACATTTATGGAATGCAATTTCAGTTTTGCAAGCTGCTGCACTACTCCCCCTCCCTTTCTGTTGGCAATTCTAAAAGACCAGAGAAATGTTTTATCAGTTGACATTAGGTCTGAGCAAAATAAGTTGAAATTATCTGTGGGATGGATTTTTTTTTTTTGGGCTTTCTGCTCTTTCTTCTGACTTATTTAGAATTTTATTCATATTTTTTATTGTTTGATTTGATCTGGCACTGAACTCTTCAATATTAGCATTATATTAACATGCTTTATAATTTCTTGTATTGACTGACATTTAAAACTCTATAGCATTTTCATCATTTCTCCTTATTTTCTGTGTTGTAACAAATCCACTATTTATTAAGCCTGTACAAAATGGCATCTCTTCACCACCAGAGCTCACTTAAACAGGATGAAGAAAAGATTCAATGCAGAAGCTTAACTAAAAAAATGAAGTGATATTTTCTTGCTATTTCTAATTAAGCTATTTAGATGAGTTGCTTCACTTTGGCCAACCACTTTTTGGTAGTATCTTCTGTGAATGAACCAAAGAATAAAAGTATCCCGCGAACTGTCAAATTTCCAAAACTATAATCATTGGCATCTAGATAAAAAAAATTGTTCTAAACCATGTACTCTTTGTTTAAACAGCCGTATTATAAAGAAGGATGGTTTTTATGATTGCAAAAAAACCCAAAAAATCCTTCTTTGCTCATAAAGTAGAGATAGGTGCAGATCTCAGAAACCATGAAAAGTATTCTATCTGACCAATGAAGCTGCTTTGGAATTGTGTTTCTCAAATAATAGGCCCTTTCTTCTTGCTACATAATGAGCTGATACTGAAATTAAGGGGCAAAATAAAATAAAAATATCAACAAGGGAAAAAAGGGATTCTATTGTTCAAAGACAAAAAAAAAAAATTCAGAAATTTCTATGGGAAGATACCATTTGGTTCCCATTTCTGGTATATTTTTTAAAAAATTACTCATTTTTAATTTCAGAGAGAATGAGTATTTAGATCAGAGGTGTCAAACTGGTGGCCCACAGGCTGGATGTGTTTTGTGCAGGCCACACCCACCCCAGCTCCATGAAGGGAAAAAAATCGCAAAACTTCAAATGAGGGCAATGTGATGCTGCGAGTTTGTCACCTGTGATTTAGATGGTTTGAGAAGCTGAGAGAAGAGATAGAAAGAGAGAGAGAGAGAGGAAGGAAGGAAGGAAGGAAGGAATAAATAAATAAATAAATCATTATAATGCAATGCTACAATTTTGTGTCTATGGAAAACCAAAAAATTACAACTTCAAAGACACAAACTCTTCACTGGTGTTTATGGGCATAGTTCCTTTGAAATCTATGTTGTTGTCCTGATTAATATCAGATAAGTCTGTAGGTGCTCTAAGTATTGCAGAACTGTAGCTTTAAAAGTTTTTTTCAGTTTACTTTATTGATTAGCCTTGGACCATATCAAAGTGCAGAGTTCCAGAGACAAATAATTACTAAAATCTGATAAAAACAGTTTAAAATGGAATTGGATGAAATACAACTTAAAATGAAATTGGAACAAAATACGATTTAAAATGAAACTCGAATAAAATACAGTTTAAAATAAATTTGGAATAAAATACAATAATTTAATATATAGCTATATAAAGTATGATAAAATTATATTTCGGTGTCACCCCTACAATTTACTCCAATCAGCCCCACATATGCCATTCTCAACCAAACCATTTTGTTTAATATGTGCTGTCTTAAATGTTATTTTCAGATTCTGGTCACACATGTGGTAAGTTGGTTTGATATGGGAATTCCAATGGGTCATTCGTTGGTATATAGACCAAGGTACCTGTCTCCCACTCTCTTATGCAGGCAACAATCAAATAGGATGTGAGCCAGTTCTTCTTCCTCTGTCACTTCTCAAATGTAGAGGTGTCCATTGTAGTGTATAGAATGGAATCTCCCATATTTGTCCATTGTGTCAAGCTGTTCAAATCTTGCTCATGTAAATATCTCCCTAAGTTGTTTTGGCAGTTGTAATTTCAAATAGCTGTCTATTTGACAAATACATTTGTATTTGTTCAGCCATTTCAAGTTACCTACCTTATTAAGGATAACTATATCATTTTGTGCTTCTATATTCTTTATTCTTTAGGCAGCTCTTTCTAAAAAAATGTTCTCTTGTTATGCAAGATACAGGAAAGCTACAGCTTCTTACAAAATTTGTTAATTAGGTGATCCATGAGATTTGTGATTGTGATTTAATCTGCTCTAGTAGAAATAACTTGGAGAGTCTATCAGACTCCATTTCATTGACTTGTGTCAGTAGTTATATCCTCTAATTTTGATAGTGGATGAACTGTGTGAATTCCCAATTCAGGTCTAAGGGCATAGGGACAACTTTAGCTTTATATATTTTAATTAATGGAGCTAGGGAAACAAAATAACTATGATTCTTTAATTTACGCAGTGAAGGCTAGGTCCCACTGGCCAACGTATGCAAAAAGGACACAGCGGATGAGCAAAATTTTTTTGGGGGCTCCATCCATTGTCATCCGCTCTCAAAAGTGGTGAAAATTTGCATAAACAGAACAGAAAGGAACGGACAGGGGTAGTACGTAGCGAGGATGTTAAGCGGATGTTCATAGGAAACCTAGTGGATGACAGCGGATGGAAGTGGATGACACATCCAAAGGGCTTCCGGGGGAGAATTGCGAAGTGGACGCATAGCGGAAGGAGCGGATGCGTAGTGGATGACGTGGATGCATCACGGACACCTATAGGAAGCAAAGTGGATGCATAGTGGATGCAAAGTGTTCACTGAGCATGCGGGGAGGATGAATTGCGTCAGCTCCGTGGATATAAAAGGATGCAGCTCACACGCAGTCAGCATTCAGAGGAAAGACATGCTGCCACATACATCTTGAAGGAACACCATGGTTCATCAGTCAGGGAAGAAGAGGAAGCCTGTGCCTACTCCTGCCAGCCCTGGCAAGAAGGACAGAACCACCATCCCAGCCTCTGGCACTGACTCTGAAGCTGCTGGTGCTGCTGGTGCTGCTGGTGCTGCTGCTGCTGCTGCTGCTTCTCCTGCTGGTGCTGCTGGTGCTGCTGCTGCTGGTGCTTCTCCTGCTGCTGCTGCTGCTACTGCTGATGTTGTGGTAGACCAGCCCCAAGATCCTCAAAGTACTGCTGCTCAAGCCCCTGCCAGAGGGAGGAAGAGGCAAGGGAAGGAAAAGTGAGAGAGGAAAAAGTACATCCTTTCCGAGGAGCATGAAGGAGGAGGTGCTGGAATGACTGAAGGAGAACGAGTACCTGTGGAGAAAGGGCCATAGGCTCTATCACGACACTAAGAGGAAGCAGGCAGCTTGGAGAGACAAGGCAGAGAGCCTGGGCTACACTTCAGAACTATCCTGGGATGGTGGAAGCACATGAACACCTGGTATGGCAAGCTACACCTCACGAAATCTGGCCAGGCTGCTGTCAAGCTCACAGACTGGGAGATGTACGTCATGGCCAAATGCAGCTTCCTGGAGGGTGAGATCCACCACCGAGGAGCAGCCCCTCTGACAACCCTCTCCCTCAGACAGCCCACAGACAGCCAGTCCTTTTCCAGCCAGGAGACAGCTACCATGTCCAGGCAGGTGCCTTCAGAGGGCCCCACAGCAGAGACCCCCCCCCAACAGCTGCACTCCCCATGCCAGAGGACGTGGAGGATCCCCTGTCACAAATGGAGGAAGAAGCGGCAGCCACAAGAGACCAACCCACACCCACACACAGCTCCACCTCCACAGAAAGCAGGCAGAGAGGCAGACTGGAGGGCCAGAGCCACACTGTCCTGTTGGAGATCAGGGACACAATCAAGACCAGCACAGATCTTCTCTCTCAGCTGGTCCAAAGCGACATACCATCCTCGAGCCAGAAGCCCTTCATCACCTACAAGAGCCAGACCTTGAGGGACCTGCCCGAGGCCCATTACCAGGTGATGAAGCAAAAGATAACAACACTTCTGCACAACCCTCAAGGCCCAGCTGAACCTGCTCCAACCCAGTCCAGGTCTGTTCCACCACCTCAGGCGATGTCACAGCCCTTCCACGGCTTTCAACAGCCCCTCACCTACCAAGGCTACAAGTACCAGGACTTCCCACACCAGAGGCATCCCTTCCCAGTCCAGGGCCAGGTTCATCACACGCTACAGACGCCTCACCTTGCCCAGCTGCAGACCAGATAGCCCCACTAAACTCCTCTTTCCTCCACCCAACAGCTAAGCCCCTCAACAGACAATCTGTCTTCAATCTTGGGCCTGACATCCCAGGTCCTTGATGAAATGCCTCTCAACCTCACGGGACTGAGAAAGCTCTCTGAGAACTTCCTGAACACACCATCTACTGTTGTACTCTCGGGGCCAAGCACCCCAATGGTGCCTCAGACCAGCACTTCAGCCACAGCCATCTCCACAGTCCCTGGCCGCTTGACAGCTGAGACCATGGACATGCCTCTGACTGAGAATACTGCCAGAGACTGAGTTGTTACCTGTTCACTTTATCTTTGCTTAAGACACTTTACTTGGTTCATTTTGCTATTTTAATAAAGTCATACAGTTTATTTAAGACAGTTATTAATAAAGGTTATCTTTGCTTCACACACTTGGTTCATTTTATTACTTTAAAAAGTGTTGGTGAAAACTTTGAAAAAATGGTTAAGCATTTGCATGCTTGTGGGATAGGTAAGGATAGTTGTGGGATGGGTGAGGATAGCTGTGGAATAGATAAACCTCTAGTGCAAGGATAGTGGGACTGTATGGCCCACCCTCCCAGCTGCCACACATATGGTCCTTTTTTATCAATAACAATTTATTCATTGATCAACACATTTCAAAATAAACAAAGCTCTTTCTTAATGCCCTATTTATTGTAGGACCACTCAAGGTCATGGCACAATCTCATCAGTGTTATGAGACAGACTCAAGGACCATCCTGTCCATGAGACAGGCACCTACCATCCTGTCTTGCCACTCCACTGCTCCAGCTGGGGAATTGCACTAGTGTTTCTGCTTCTTCCCTTCACATAAAGCTCTGTTGGGGCTTTGTACATCCACAGTGTCTGTCAGGTTTTGTCCTTGTCTCCATTCACCAGGCTCCATGTCCCCATTCCCTTGTTGATGGTCCACAAGCCTGTTCTGCAACCCGGGTAGCGGGTGCGCATGAGATTGTGCAGGATGCAGCAAGCTTCCACGATGCTCCTCACAGTCCCTGGGTGATGCTGCATGGTTGTGAGAAGTACCTGGAACCTATTGGCCAGGATGCCAAAGGCGTTCTGCACCACCCATCTTGCCCTGGACAGCCTGTAGTTGAAGATCCTCTCTTCACGGGTTAGGTATCTGGAACTGTAGGGCTTCATGAGGTAGGTTCTGAGGGAAAAGGCATCATCCCCCATGATGAAGTAGGGCGTATCTTGTGTTTCATTGGGTAGGGGGTCTGGATCTGGAAAACCCATGATGAGGTTGCCTTCCAGCCCATCCTTGAGGTCACTGGCGTTGTATACCTGGCTATCTGAAGCTGAATCGTTGCCTGAAGCATCGATGTACATGAACTTGTAGTCAGCATCAACCATGGCAAAGAGGATGATACTGAAGAAGCCCTTGTTGTTGTAATAAGAGGACCCTGAATTGGCTGGAGCTTTGCAGGCCACGTGCTTCCCATCTATGGCTCCAACGGTGTGGGGAAAGTTCCACCTCTGACACCACTCTTCTGCAACTTTCCTCCAGCCTTGTTCAGTGGTGGGACCCTGGAGGAGCTTCTCCACGTATTCTTCGATGATGGCCTGCACCACTTCTCTGACCACTTTGCTGATGCTGTTGTGTGGCACCCTCCAGGCGTACTGCATATTTCTGTATGTGGTTCCAGAGGCCAGGTGGTGCAGAGTCAGTGCCACCTTCAGTCCAGGGTCCAGGTTGGGACAGAAGTTGGCGCTTGGCTTGGTCAACCTGGGTCTCAGACGGTCTACAATTTCATCAAACATGGCTGGTGGCATCTTCATGAAGTGCTGGAATGCACGAGGGTCTTCATTCCTCAGCTCCACCATCAGCTTGTCATACAGTCCAAACTCCACTCTTCCCCCAATCCATCATCAGACCCACACAGCTCTGGAACATCTCCTTCTTCTCCTTGCGTAGAAAAGGTGAAACAGTCTGAACAGGGCTTGGTTCTGGTGTTGAATGATGGCAGCTACCATAAGGAGTGTGTGATGATCCATCATGGATGATGTGGAAGAGCAAGACCAAGGGTGAAGAGGTCTGTAGACTATGGCTGCTGGACTCAAACTGAGATCCAGGTGATTTCCTCCCCCTTTTTATAAAAATATCGGTTTTCCGCTAGGTGTCCTTCCACATACTCTAGACATACTCCAGACATCCTAAATATCCAAGATACATCCCATATGTTCTCCAAATAACTCATTCTGATTGGTTACTAAAAAACTAATGGGGATAGGTTCAAAAGGAACCAATCCCCGAAGCCGCACAAAGGCGGCAAAATCAAATGAATGTCATTGGCTACAAGCCGGCAGGCAGAAATGTATAAAAGGGCTGTCGCGGCTTGAGCCAATGTTCCGTTTTGCAACTGTTCTGAAATAAAGACTTTGTTGTTGGAACCCAGTCTACCTCGCGTTTTTCCGGACGGAACACTGGCGACGAGGGTGGGATCATCCTAAACGCGAGACTGAGCACGCGGTGACAGACAAGCCAGACAAAGAGCAATGGCCGGAAAGAATGCACCGCCCGCACCCTTTAACCCCAATGAAGAAGATTGGGAATCTTACGTAGACCGTTTCCAGATGTACCTAGAGAGCAATGAGATGGAGGAAATCTCAGACCAGCAAAAAAGAGCCGTTTTCTTGACACACTGTGGGCCCACGATTTTTAAAATGGCCAAGGCTTTGGCAAAGCCCCGAGATGTCAAACAATTGACGTGGACTGAGCTCCAAAGAACATTAAAGGCCCACTATGCACCAGTGGTGTCAAACCTAATAAAGCGGCACGAGTTTTATCGGAGAGACCAGAAAGAAGGCAAAACCATCGCTGATTTTGTAGCCGCCCTATGCCAAATAGGGGGTTTCTTAACTTAGATGCAAGTTTCTTAACTTAGATGAAGCGATGCGGGATCGAGTGATATTGGGGTTAAGAGACTCAACCATACAGAGCAAGCTACTGAACAAACCCAACATATCAGTAGCCGAAGCTATTGCAGAAGCCTCGGCTGCTGAAGCCGCCAAAAAATCGGCAGATAAGATGAAACAAATGAATGCAAGCAACGATGAAAAAAGCCCGGCCAGAGGAAAAAAACAACCTCCCACAACCACTCATTATGAAGAACTCGAGGAGACGTCAGAATCCGGGGAGGAAGACAACAAAATCCACCGCCTATACGCTAACAAGAAAGAGCGCGAAAATAGAAATCGGCGGGAATGTGCTGGCTGCGGGGGAAACCATCCCCGAACCGATTGCAGATTCCTCGATGCCATTTGCAGAGCATGCAAGAAAAGGAGGCATATCGAGAAAGTCTGCAGAAACAAAAAGAATTACAGCCCAAAGAGACGAAACGACTCCCCAGCAAAGCCTGAGCCAAGACTCTCCAAGAGAAAGTGGCAGCGAAACAGGCAAGCCACTAACCGGGAGAAAGCATACCAAACTTTCACTATCGGAAGCGCTCAGACGGAAAGCGGGAAGAAAGTAAAAATAGTTGTAAAAATCGAAGACACCCCTGCGAGATGGAAGTTGATTCTGGATCGTTCCTATCCATGGTGTCATGGGACACCCTCAAAAAACTAATTCCAGACATCAAAATTAAGGAACTCCAGAGACAAAAACTAACCCTCAAAGATTATCAGGGAAACTGAATTCCTGTAATCGACCTGGGACATTTTCGAGTCGTTTACAGGCAACATGTCGCAGTACTACCATTAACGATAGTCGAGCAAGATCGACTAAGCCTCCTCGGTATCGAATGGTTCGCACCATTGGGCATCGGGATGACCGGAGTAGACCGGGTGGCCGCAACTGACTGGGAAGAAGACCTGATCCAAGAATTCCAGGACGTCTTCGACGGCTCCCTAGGCAGGTATCGGGGAATCCCCATTTCTTTTAGTCTAGACCCACAGATAAACCCCTAAAAGGCTAAAGGCCAGACGGGTTCCTTTTGCTTTAAAAGAAAAAATAGAGAAACAACTAAATAAATTAATAGATCAAGGGGTTTTAGAACCAGTCGACCACGCTAGATGGGAAACACCAATTGTGACACCAATTAAGCCAGACGGGTCAGTTCGAATCTGTGGCGACTACAAGGCTACCCTGAACCACGCGCTGCAACAGAGCGCGTACCCGGTGCCAGTTGTGCAACACCTACTGCACTCTCTTGGGGGAGGAAAAGTTTTCGCTAAACTAGACCTAGCACAGGCGTACCAACAGCTCCCAGTAGACCCCTTAATGGTGGAAGCACAAACAATGGTGACTCACAAAGGGGCATTCAAATGTAACAGACTCCAATTTGGAGTAAGCGTAGCCCCAGGCGTTTTCCAGAGCCTCATGGAACGCCTGTTAAATGGCATGAAAGGGGTCGTGCCATACTTTGACGACGTCCTAATTTCAGCCAAAGATGCAACACAGCTTAAAAAAAGACTCAAAGAGGTCCTAAATAAATTCAGAGAATCTGCCCTTTAAGTAAATAAAGAAAAGTGCTGCCTAATGACTGATCACGTTGAGTTTTTAGGATATTTAATTGATGGAGAGGGCATACACCCCACCGAAAAAAAAGTCAGAGCTATAAAAGACGCACCAGAACCAAGGAATAAAACTGAGCTGCAAGCATTTTTGGGACTGATAAACTTTTATAATGTGTTCCTACCCCAAAAAGCCACAATAGCGGAACCATTGCATCGATTACTGGACAAGAAAACAATTTGGACATGGGGGCTTAGAGAAGAAAAAGCTTTCCAAGGAATAAAAGACTTATTAACATCAAACACTGTTCTTATCCAGTTTAGCAACACACTGCCATTGACGGTGACCTGTGACGCCTCGCCATTCAGAGTCGGTGCCATCCTGAGCCACCAATTGCCTGATGGGAGAGAGGCACCCGTCACATACTATTCAAAGACCCTGTCCAAAACCGAACGTAATTACAGTCAGTTGGACAGAGAAGCTCTAGCAATTGTCGCCGGAGTGAAACGTTTCCACGAGTACCTATATGGAAGAACTTTTCAAATCGTAACAGACCACAAACCGCTACTAGGAATTTTGGTGGGAAACAAGCCCACACCGAATATTCTGTCCCCACGAATGACTAGATGGTCAGAGTTCCTAGTAGCCTATTCCTATACTCTGACACATCACCCAGGGAAACAAATTTCCCATGCAGACGCTTTGAGCAGAGCACCATTGCCATCAACAGAGGAAGACCCGGCACCAACGATGACAGCATTGCAGATAGAGACTTGTCCCGATCTACCCATATCTGCGAATGATGTTGCCAGAGCCACCGCAAAAGACCCATTGACTGCCCGCGTACTTAACTGGGTAGGTAAAGGCTGGCCGGAAAACCAAAAAACTGAGAACTTTAAACCTTTCTGGACCAAACAAACTGAACTCTCAATCCAAAAAGGTTGTTTATTGTGGGGTGATCGGGTAATTATTCCTAACAAATTACAAACCAAGGTACTGGGTATGCTTCACGAAGGCCACCCGGGAATAGTTAAAATGAAAAGCCTTGCTAGAAGCTATGTCTGGTGGCCGGGTATAGATAGGGACATTGAATACTGGGTAAACTCGTGCAATAAATGCCAAAGAATCAGGCCGTCCCCGCCAAAAGCACCCATAAGAGACTGGGAAACCCCAAGAGGCCCCTGGTCATGAATCCACATCGATTTTGCGGGTCCTACCAAGGGGCATACGTTTCTGATTGTCATGGATGCATACTCTAATTGGCTGGAGGTAAAAATTATGCCATTCTATGACAACAGAAACCGTTATAAAACAACTTGACAAACTCTTTGCAACCCATGGCCTACCGGATGTCCTAGTGTCCGACAACGGGCCACAATTAACCAGTCTCCAATTCGAGCAATACCTAGCCTCCCTAGGTATAAGACATGCCCTAACCGCGCTGGCCCACCCGGCTGCAAACGGTAGGGCAGAGAGAATGGTCAGGTTTACCAAGGAGGGTTTAGAAAAAATGGACACTGGGGATGTCCAAAATAAAATAAATCGATTACTCACTCTCCAACATATCACACCCAGTACTACAACCAACAAAACCCCAGCAGAGTTACTGATGGGAAGGAAACTAAGGTCGCATCTAGACAGATTGCACCCAAATTTCACACCAGAAAACCCCCCTGACTCCTCCAGTCGATTCAGGACCTTTGCAATAGGCGACTTAGTTTATGCAAAAAATTCTACCGGGGACCCATCATGGCTACCCAGACAAATTACACAACTAACAGGCCCCAAATCCTACCAACTAACGGTAGACAACGGCAGGGAATGGAAGCGGCACATTGACCAGCTTCGCTCCTGAAACATAGAACGAAATGCAAACACACAACCACACATAGAAAAACACGACAAAATTCAAACCAAAGGGGGGGGGGAATGCGAGAAATCAATAAAGAACCGTTTAAATTAAACTCCGAAAACAATAACAATCAAAAAGAGCAAATAAAAGACTGTTTGAAGAAAGTTGCGAGAAGAGTCCATCTGAAGGGGCCAGCCAGGCCAGCTCAACCTGCCTGGAGGAAACGGGAGGGAGCGGCAAAACCGCCGGCCTAAGAAACTCAGGCGGCAGTAAAATGGCTGACTCACCCTTCCAGACGGTTCCATGGAGAAGGACTGAAGACACAGCAACCCCATCTGAACCGGTTGAAGTCTCCAGCAATAATGAACCGCGCAAGTCCAGTCGAGTCAAGAGAAGCCCCACCTACCTGCGCGACTACCTGCGCAACTGAACTAAGAGGGGAGGGGTGTTCTGTATAAAAATAGTAGATTCCAAATAACTCATTCTGATTGGTTACTAAAAAACTAATGGGGATAGGTTCAAAAAGAACCAATCCCCGGAGCTGCACAAAGGCGGCAAAATCAAATGAATGTCATTGGCTACAAGCCGGCAGACAGAAAAGTATAAAAGGGCTGTCGCGGCTTGAGCCAATGTTCCATTTTGCAACTGTTCTGAAATAAAGACTTTGTTGTTGGAACCCGGTCTACCTCATGTTTTTCCGGACAGAACACCATATACAAATGTTTTGTCCATTTTAATGCTTTATATACGAGATGCATTCACTTACATCCTTTCTATTTCCATGCTTCTAATGCTGTGTGGACGTTCTGTGTACCTTTTGCTTCCTCCCTCTTTCCGTTTTCAGATGGAGTGGATGTGAGTTGAGGGGATGTCCAGAGGATGCCGAGAGAATACAGCGGACATTTAACGGATGTCAACAGATATAGAACATTTGTTGCCCGTATGTGTCGCGGATGTACATTGTACGCGGTGGAAAGTTAATCCGTTCACAAAGTTTTGTGCAGCTCAAAACTTCTTGCGCAGATGAAATCTCAGTGGACGGATGCTCGATGGATAGAGCATATGAAACACGTATGCAGTGAGTACACAACGGATGCATCGCGTTTTCCAACGGATGGCAAGCTTTTTTGTCTGTTTTACATCCTCTTTGCATCCGTTGGTGCAGTGGGACATGGGCTTAAATTCAGATGAGCTTTTGCTCTAAGTTTACTCCACTAATGATGCCAATCCCAAGATCCAGTTTTGGAAAAAGTTACAAAGTTACTTAAATTTCCAACCTATTCAACTTATTAAATTGCTAACCTATTCAGTTGGTTCACCAATTGCCATCTATATCTCTGGAGATGTTTTAAACACCATGATTTTTTTATTTAGATTTACTGCTTTAGGAATTATCCTGGCAATAGGTCCCGAATCTTCTTAGTAGCATACATAAACTTACGTGAATATGATAATAAAATTATATCATCAGCATAGAACAAGCTATTACACTATATATTTAGGATCATCAGCATATGTACGATGGGATTCTTCATTAATCATGGCAAGTCACTTAAACTAAATAATAATGGGGTCAAGCTTTTCAGTAAAATGCTTACATTCCAGAGAAAGACATACTTGCTCAATCATTCCCACGAAGTTAACACTGCAATTCTATGCAGTATATTTGTAATCCCACTGCATTTAGTAGCATTTACAGTGGAGTAAATATTCAGAATGAAAGTTCAATTTCCTTGTGCAGCAAAACCACCTTCAACAAAATCCATGTCTGTCTCAAAAATAACAGGAATGAAGAAAATAATCAATGACACATCCTGTTAATACTTATTTTCTATTGCTTCAATCTCTGTGCTGAGAGACAAGTTTTCCTTTTGATTTTACAGAGGACAGAAAGCCAATTAAAAATGTTTTGGTAAAACTAATAGGAAATTTGTCAGGGTACTGGTGATTTAATAGCTGACCAGCTGCTGTAATACTGTAATGATGGATTGATGACTGGTCTCCAGTCTGCGAAAGAGCACTAGGAGGTTTGCAGAGTGTGTATGTGAGAGTCCTGTCTCTTTTTTGTAATAATTATTCTCTAATATGGATTTTTAAAAATGCATGTGTTTGTGTAGCTTTCAATCAGTGCTTATTCCTGCTGAAATAAGGTTTTGGGGAATTGGTTTGATCTTTTCCTCCTTCTCAGGGCTGTGACAGAATGAATTGCTCAAGGTTATTTTATTTTATTTATTTATTTTTGTCAATTGCTTACAAAGTAATAGGTAATAAGTAAAAACATAGTTATGAATACATGGATGCATATAAGAAAAATAAAAAAAAATAGAAGAAACAATAGGACAGGGATGGTAGGCATCTTGGTGCACTTATGCATGCCCCCAGACCTCTTAGGAAAAGGGTGAGGTCAATAGTAGAAAGTCTAAGGTTAAGCCCATGTCCCATTGCACCGACAGATGCAAAGAGGATGTAAAATGGACAAAAAAGCTTGCCATCCGTTTGAAAACGCGATGCATCCGTTGTGTAATCACTGTGTATGTGTTTCATATGCTCTATCCATCAAACATCCGTCTACTGCTATTTCATCCGCTCAAAAAGTTGTGAGCTGTGTTAAGCCTGGGTTCCCCAACCAGGGTTAGGTAAACAAGCTAAACAGAATGTGCAGCGTTAGTCAGATAGGCACACAGATAAATGAGTGAGCTAAGCTTGTATGTTTATTAACATACAGTAAAAATAACAGATACGCTTGTGCTATCAAGAATATATTTTATTCCAGTATAAGTTTATAGCATAGTCAAAAACAGTCCAATATTCAGTTACCATATAGTCAGTCCATTCAGGGATATTCAGTTAGCAAAGTCCATGTAGAATATCCTATTGTCAGTTCACATAAATCAGTCCGTTGTTGTCTCTCCCGTTCGAGCAATGCAGTCTTGCTTCCAAGCAGTAATCAGGGATCATCAAAGCCAGAGAGAGAGAGCAAGCTGTAGCCTTGCTACTTTTATATGGTTTTCATAACCACACCCACAGTTGCTATTTTACAGTTAAAGCTGCGTACACTAACTATGATTTATAGTTAGTATTTCACCTAAAACAGTTAGGGTGAACAATGTTATCCCTAACAAGCTGCACAAAACTTTTTGAGTGGATGAACTTTCCACCGCGTACAATGTACATCAGCGACACATACGGGCAACAAACGTTCTACGTCCATTGTCATCCATTACACATCCGCTGTAATCTCTCGGCATCATCTGGACATCCCCTCAACTCACATCTGCTGCAGCTGAACGCAGAAAGAGGGAGAAAGCGAAAGGTACATGGAACGTCCACACAGTGTTTGTAGCACGGAAATAGAAAGGATGTGAGCAGATGCATCTCGTATATAAAGCATTAAAACGGACAAAACATTTGTATACAGGATGTATCTCAAATATTTAGGATGTCTGGAGTATGCCTAGAGTATGTGGAAGGACACCTAGCGGAAAACCAATATTTCTTATAAAAAGGGGGAGGAAATCACCTGGATCTCACTATCAGTCCAGCAGCCGTGGTGTACAGACCTCTTCACCCTTGCTCTTGCTCTTCCACATCATCCATTGATTTCCACCATGGATCATCACACACTCCTTATGGTAGCTGCCATCATTCAACACCAGAACCAAGCCCTGTTCAGACTGTTTCACCTTTTCTACGCAAGGAGAAGAAGGAGATGTCCAAGAGCTGTGTGGTCCGATGATGGATCGGGAGAAGAGTGGAGTTTGGACTGTATAACAAGCTGATGGTGGAGCTCAGGAATGAAGACCCTCGTGCATTCCAGCACTTCATGAGGATGCCACCAGCCATGTTTGAGGAAATTGTTGAGTGTCTGAGATCCAGGTTGACCAAGCCGAGCACCAACTTGCATCCCAGCCTGGACCCTGGACTGAAGGTGGCACTGACTCTGCACCACCTGGCCTCTGGAACCACATACAGAAATATGCAGTATGCCTGGAGGGTGCCACACAACACCATCAGCAAAGTGGTCAGAGAAGTGTGCAGGCCATTATCGAAGAAAACGTGGAGGAGCTCCTCCAGGGTCCCACCACTGAAGAAGGCTGGAGGAAAGTTGTAGAACAGTGGTATCAGAGGTGGAACTTTCCCCACACCGTTGGAGCCATAGATGGGAAGCACGTGGCCTGCAAAGCTCCACCCAACTCAGGGTCCACTTATCACAGCTACAAGGGCTTCTTCAGCATCATCCTCTTTGCCATGGTTGATGCTGACTATAAGTTCATGTACATCGATGCTTCAGGCAACGATTCAGCTTCAGATAGCCAGGTATACAATGCCAGTGACCTCAAGAATGGGCTGGAATGCAACCTCATCATGGGTTTTCCAGATCCGGACCCCCTACCCAATGACACACAAGATGTGCCCTACTTCATTGTGGGTGATGATGCCTTCTCCCTCAGAACCTACCTCATGAAGCCCTTCAGTTCCATATACCTCACCCGTGAAGAGAGGATCTTCAACTACAGGCTGTCCAGGGCAAGATGGGTGGTGGAGAATGCCTTTGGCATCCTGGCCAACATGTTCCAGGTACTTCTCACCACCATGCAGCATCACCCAGGGACTGTGAGGAGCATCGTGGAAGCTTGCTGCATCCTGCACAATCTCATGCGCACCCGCTACCCAGTGTTGCAGAATAGGCTTGTGGACCATCAACAAGGGAATGGGGACATGGAGCCTGGTGAATGGAGGCAAGGATAAAATCTGATAGACACTGTGGATGTACAAGGCCCCAACAGAGCTTCACGTGAAGGGAAGAAGCAGTGCAACCTCCTGAAACACTGGTGCAACTCCCCAGCTGGAGCAGTGGAGTGGCAAGACAGGATGGTAGATGCTTCATGGATGCTTCCTTGAGCCTGTCTCATAACACTGATGAGATTGTGCCATGTATGTTGAGTGGTCCTACAATGAATAGGGCATTAAGAAAGAGCTTTGTTTATTTTGAAATGTGTTGATCAATGAATAAATTGTTATTGATAAAAAAGGATGATATGTATGGCAGCTGGGAGGGTGGACCATACAGTCCCACTATGCTTGCACTGGAGGTTTATCTACCCCACAGCTATCCTTACCCATCCCACAACTATCCTTACCTATCCCACAGCTATCCTTACCCATCCCACAAGTATCCTTAGTCATCCCACAAGTATCCTTAGTCATCCCACAAGTATCCTTACCCATCCCACCAGTATCCTTACCAATCCCACAAGCATGCAAAGGCTTAACCCTTTTTTCAAAGTTTTCACCAACACTTTATTAAGTAAATAAAATGAATCAAGTGTGTGAAGCAAAGATAACCTTTATTAACAACTGTCTTAAGTAAACTGTATGACTTTATTAAAAAAGCAAAATGAACCAAGTCAAGTGTCTTTAAGCAAAGATAAAGTGAACAGGTAACAACTCAGTCTTTGGCAGTATTCTCAGTCACTCTGAGTCATGTCCATGGTCTCAGCTGTTGAGCGGCCAGGGACTGTGGAGGTGGCTGTGGCTGGAGTGCTGGTCTGAGGCTCCATCGGGGTGCCTGGCCCCGAGAGTACAATAGGAGATGCTGTGTGCTGGAAGCCCTCAGAGAGCTGACTCAGTCCCGTGAGGTTGAGAGGCATTTCATCAAGGACCTGGGATGTCAGGCCCAAGATTGAAGACAGATTGTCTGTTGAGGGGCTTAGCTGTGGGGTGGAGGAAAGAGGAGTTTAGTGGGGCTATCTGGTCTGTAGCTGGGTGAGGTGAGGCGTCTGTAGCGTGTGATGAACCTGGCCCTGGACTGGGAAGGGATGCCTCTGGTGTGGGAAGTCCTGGTACTTGTAGCCTTGGTAGGTGAGGGGCTGTTGAAAGCCGTGGAAGGGCTGTGATATCGCCTGGGGTGGAGGAGTAATCCTGGAATGGGTTGGAACAGGTTCAGCTGGGCCTGGAGGGCTGGTGCAGCAGTGCTGTGATCTTATCCTTTATCACCTGGTACTGGGCCTCGGGCAGGTCCATGAGGATCTGGCTCACGTACGTGATGAAGGGCTTGCGGTTCAAGGATGGTATATTGCTGTGGACCAGCTGAGAGAGAAGATCTGTGCTGGTCTTCATTGTGTCCCTGATCTTCAGCAGGACAATGTGGCTCTGGCCCTCCAGTCTGCCTCTCTGCCTGCTTTCTGTGGAGGTGGAGCTGGGGGTGGGAGTGCGTTGGTCTCTGGCTGCTGCTTCTTCTTGCTCCATTTGAGACAGTGGATCCTCCACATCCTCTGGCATGGGGAGTGCAGCTGTCAGGGGGGTCTCTGACGTGGGGCCCTCCAAAGATACCTGCCTGGACATGGTAGCTGTCTCCTGGCTGGAAGAGGAGTGGCTGTCTGTGGGCTGTCTGAGGGAGAGGGTTGTCAGAGAGGCTGCTCCTCGGTGGCGGATCTCACCCTCCAGGAAACTGCAGTTGGCCATGACGTACATCTCCTGGTCTGTGAGCTTGACAGCGGCCTGGCCAGATTTCTTCAGGTGCAGCTTGCCATACCAGGTGTTCATGTGCTTCCACCATCCCAGGAGTATATCTGAAATGTAGCCCAGGTTCTCTGCCTTGTCTCTCCACGCTGCCTGCTTTCTCTTGGTGTCGCGATAGAGCCTGTGGCCCTTTCTCCACAGGTACTCATTCTCCCTCAGCCATTCCAGCTTCTCATGCTCCTCAGAAATGGAGTATTGTTCCCTCTCTCCCTTCTCCTTGCCTTGCCTCTTCTTCCCTCTGGCAGGGGTTTCAGGGCCTTCAGAAGCAGGGCTTTGAGGGCCTTGGGGCTGGTCCACCACAGCAGCAGCACCACCACTAGCAGTAGGAGGAGCACCACCACCACCAGCAGCAGCAGCACCAGCAGCAGAAGAACCAGCAGCTTCAGAGTCAGCGCCAGGGGGTGGGATAGTGGTTCTGTCCTTCTTGCCAGGGCTGGCAGGAGTAGGCACAGGCTTTCTCTTCTTCCCTGACTGACGAACCATGGTGTTCTTTCAAGATGTCTCTGGCAGCAGTTGTTTCCTCTGAAAGCTGACTGCTTGCGAGCTGCATCCTTTTATATCCGCGGAGCTGACGCAATTCATCCTCCCCGCATGCACAGTGAAAGCTTCGCATCCACTACGCATCCGCTACGCATCCGCTATGCATCCTTTTGTTATCCGTGATGCATCCACGTCATCCGCTACGCATCCGCTCCTTCCACTACGTGTCCGCTTCGCTATTCTCCCCTGGAAGCCGTGTGGATGTGTCATCCGCTTCCATCTGCTGTCATCCGCTAGGCTTCCTACGAACATCCGCTTCCCATCCTCGCTACGTACTACCCACATCCGTTCCTTTCTGTTGTTTTCCGTTCTGTTCATGCAAATTTGGGGCACTTTGAGAGCGGATAACAACAGATGGAGTCACCCCCGAAATTTTGCTCATCTGCTTTGTCCTTTTTGCATACGTTTTGCATCCGTTGACCAGTGTGACCTAGCCTTTAAAGTTTTTGGGGTTTGGGGAAGAAACCACAGAGTCAGGTAGGGTATTCCAGATATTGACCACTCTGTTGCTGAAGTCATATTTGCTGCAATCAAGTTTGTTAAAATTAACCTTGAGTTTCTATCTATTGTTTGCTTTTGTGTTGTTATGGTTGAAGCTGAAGTATTCATTGACAGGACATTGCAATGTATGATTTTATGTACTATACTTAGATCGGACCGAAGGCATCCTAGTTCTAGGTTTTCTAGGTCTAGAATATCAAGTCTGGTGGCATAAGGTATTCTGCAATGAGTAGAGGAGTGGAGAACTCTTCTTGTGAAATATTTCTGGACTTTCTCAACTGTGTTAATATCAGATATGTAATGTGGGTTCCAGGCTGATGAGCTGTATTTGAGTATTGGTCTAGCAAATATTTTGTATGCTCTAGTTATTAATGTAATATTACCATAGAAAAACCTACATGAGGATTAGGCTAACAACTCTTAAAGCCTTTTTGGCTATGTAGTTACAGTGGGCTCTAGCATTTGGGTCATTCGAGATGAGTACTCCAAGATCCTTGACAGAGTTTGGATTATCAACAAGGTCTTGACTATTTAGCCTGTGTTTTATTTTCTGATTTTATTTGCCAATATGTAGGACAGAGCATTTATTTGTTGAGATTTGAAGTTGCCATTTGTTTGACCATTCTGTTTGTTTGTTTGTTTTATTCAGTTTGCTTCGTGCCTAAAGCCCATGTCACACTGCCCAACAGATGCAAAAAGGACACAGCGGACGAGCAAAATGTTCCATCCGTTGTTATCCGCTCTCAAAAGGGGCAAAAATTTGCATTACCGGAGCAGATAACAAGGACGCGGGGAGGACGCAGAGCGGATGCAAAGCGGATGCGGAACGGAAGCCCAGCGGATGGAAGCGGATGGGAGCAGATGGCGCAACTGCTGGGCTTCCGGGGGGCCTCAGCGAAGCAGACGCGGAACGGATACAGCGGATGCAGAACAGACGCCGAACGGATGAAGCGGATGCACAGCGGATGCACAGCGGATGCACAGCAGAAGCCTAATGGATGCCTGGCGTTAATTGCGCATGCGGGGAGGATGCATTGCGTCAGCCTCGCGGATATAACGGAAGCAGCTCGGAAGCAGGTCGCCATTCAGAGGAAAGACCTGCTGCCAGACAGATTGGCTGCCTTGCCTGCCCTGCCTGCATGTCTGCCTGCCAGCCTTGCTGCCAGTCTTGCTACCAGCCTTGCTGCCAGCCTCCCTTCCAGCCTTGCTGCCAGCCTGCCTGCAAGCCTTGCTGCCATCCGATCTGCCTCCCAGCCTTGCTGCCTGCCTTCCTGCCAGCCTTGGTTCATGTCTGCCTGCCAGCCTTGGTGCCTGCCTGCCTGTAAGTCTTCCTGCCAGCCTTGGTGCCAGCCTTCCTGCCAACCTTGGTGCCTGCCTGCCTGCCTGCCTGCCTGCCAGCCTTCCTGCCAGCCTTGGTGCCTGCCTTGGTACCTGCCTTGGTGCCACCCTCCCTGCCAGCCTTCCTGCCAGCCTTGGTTCCTGCCAGCCTCCTTGCCAGCCAGCAGCCCCACAACCATGCGGAAGCACAGCAAGCCTCAGCCATCTGCTGCCAGCCCTGGCAAGAGGGACAGGGCTACCATCCCGCCCCCTGGCCCTCACTCTGGTTCTGCTGGGGCTTCTGCAGCAATGGCTCACTCTTCTGGGGCTGGGGCTTCTGCTGGTTCTGCTTCTGGAGGAGCTGATGACAAGCACTCCAGCACCAGCCACCTCCACAGCACCTGCCCCCTTCACCCCTGAGACTGAGCGACCAAGAGGAGTGCCAGAGACTCATTTTTGTCTTATAGCTTGTTGTTAATAAAGTCTATTTTTGATTCACACACTTGCTTCATTTCTTTTTTTTAATAAGGTCTTGCTGGAAACTTTTAGAAATGGTTTAAGCCTTTGCATGCTTGTGGGATGGGTTAAGATAGCTTTGGGATGGGTTGAGATAGCTGTGGGATGGGCAGGGATACCTGTGGAATGGGTAATAGCTGTGGGATAGATAAACCTCCAGTGCAAGCATAGTGGGACTGTATGGTCCACCCTCCCAGGTGCCACACCTACGGCCCTTTATTATCAATAATAATGTAATAATTATCCACACATGTCAACATAAACACAACTCTTTATTAAATGCCCTGTTCATTGTAGGCCTACCAAACATACATGGCCCAATCTCATCCGTGTGATGAGACAGGCTGAAGGAAGCATCCATTAAGCATCTACCATTCTGTCTTGCCACTCCCCTGCTCCAGCTGGGGAGTTGCACCAGTGCTTCAGGTGGTTGTGCTGCTTCTTTGCTTCATGTGAGGCTCTGTTGGGGCCTTGCACATCCTCAGTGTCGATCAGGTTTCGCCCTTGCCTCCATTCCCCAGGCCCCATGTCCCCATTGGCTTGCTGGAGGTCCACGAGCCTGTTATGCAAGACTGGGTAGCGGGTGCTCATGAGATTGTGCAGGATGCAGCAAGCTTCCATGATTCTCCTCACGGTCTCTGGGCAATGCTGCATGGTGGTGAGAAGTACCTGGAACATGTTGGCCAGGATGCTAATGGCATTCTCCACCATCTGCCTTGCTCTGGACAGCCTGTAGTTGAAGATCCTCTCTTCACGGGGGAGGAGACTGGAAGTGTAGGGCTTCATGAGGTAGGTTGTGAGGGAGAAGGCATCATCCCCCACGATGAAGTAGGGCACATCTTGTGTATCGTTGGGCAGGGGTTCTGGATCTGGGAAGCCCACGAGGAGGTTGTGTTCCAGCTCCTCCTTGAGGTGACTGGCGTTGTATACCTGGGCATCTGAAGATGAGCCGTTGCCTGAAGAATCGATGTACATGAACTTGTAGTCAGCATCGACCATGGCAAAGAGGATGATGCTGAAGAAGCCCTTGGAGTTGAAATAAGTGGAAGCCAAGTTGGCTGGAGATTTGCAGGCCACGTGCTTACCATCTATGGCTCCAACGGTGTGGGGGAAGTTCCACTTCTGATACCACTACTCTGCAACTTTCTTCCATCCTTCTTCAGTGCAGGGGTACTGGAGGAGCTCCTCCTTGTATTCTTCGATGATGGCCTGCACCACTTCTCTGACCACAATGCTGATGGTGTTGGATGGCACCCTCCAGCCATACTGTATGCTCCTGTAGGAGGTCCCTGAGGCCAGGTGGCGCAGAGTGAGTGCCACCTTGAGCCCAGGTTCCAGGCTGGGCCAGAAGCTGGTGTTTGCCTTGGTCAACCTGGGTGTCAGTCGCTGCACAACTTCATCAAACATGGCTGGAGGCATCCTCATGAAGTTCTGGAACGCCTGAGTGTCTTTGTTCCTGAGCTCCACCATCAGCTTGTTGTACACTCCGTCCTCTGCTCTTCTGGCGAACCATCTTCGGATCCAGACTCTTTTTGGGTGGCTCCTTTTCTTCTCGCCGTAGAGTTCACAGAGCCTGCAGATGGCTTCGCACTGTTGCAGAATGATGGTGGCTGCCAAAAGGACTTTGTTACAATCCACGGTGGACATGACTGGATGCTGTGGAAGAGGAAGAGCCAGATGAAGGCTGCAGAAGTCTGCATCGCTGGGCTGCTCTTCTGAAAGTGAGATGCAGGCGAGTTGCTCCCCTTTTTATAGGCAGTATAGGTTTTCCGCTAGGCATCCTCTAGGCATCCTCTTGACATCCTCTAGGCATCCTTAATATCCGAGATAGGTCCCCTCTGCGAATGTTTTTTCCATTTTAAACGCTTTGTTTCCGTTCTGCATCCGCTAGGCATCCGTTCTGCATCCGTTCTGCATCCGTTCCGCTTCCTCCTTGCATCCGGGTGGATGGAGTTGTGCGGATGCGTAGTGGATGCCTAGCGGATATAGCGGATGCATAATGGATGCGTAGTGGATGCGTAGCAGATGCGTAGCAGATGCAGAACTAACGAACTGGATACATTTTCCGCACAAAAGTTTTAGGCAGCCCAAAACGTTTGGAGCAGATGAAACGTCAATAAATGGATGCTGGACGGATAGAGAGGAAGCAAAACGGAGGCAGTGAGTACATCGCGTTTTCGAACGGATAGCAAGGTTTTTTGTCCATTTTACATCCTCTTTGCATCCGTTGGTTCAGTGTGACATGGGCTTTAGGTGCAGCTTGAACTCACAATATCCCAATTTTCAGCCTGATGCCTTAATCACTACACCAAAGTTGCTCTCTTCTTATCCATAGCTGCTTTCATCCCCTTCTCTTATCAATTATCTTTTTTTGAAAAAAATTTCACATATATATATAAAACAAGAAAAGCAGAGCCCCGCCCCAAAAAAAAACTAGTCTCCTTTCATTTCATATCTTCCCCAAGTTAGAGATCTCCCTCCTCTCTCCAAGTCAGTACATCTCTCTCCTTTGCCAGGTGTGGCTGCCTGGAGTTGGGAGAGGGAAGGAGGGCCAGGCTGGAAGCCTCCCCCTCACCTCGGGTCTTTAACACCTGGCTTGCTTCTCCACTACTGCCTCCTCCTCCTCCAGCACCTCCGGGTAGGGCAATTATGAACTAACCGAGTGGCTACACTGATACAGCAGCTGCTCTCTTTCCCATGGTAAGGCTTGACATGTAGAGAAAGGAGCTGGCAGCTGCTACTGGATGGTCCTTTGGGTGAGGTGAAGTCATCCCGGTCCCAGTTAAGACATACCAGTCACAAACCCAGAGTCCAAGCTGAGGGGGGTTGCTTCTCCCTGCTGGGAAGAGTGGCAGGCATGGGTGCGGGCATGCATGGTTCAGCACAGCCAGCAATCTCCACTCTGGTCTGATAAGCCACGTGCTGAAGATCAGATGGCTGTCGGGAAGGTGGGGCAACAGAGGTGATACTGGCGGTGAATGGATTCATAGACGCAGGAGATTGCGGCATAGGCCTAGCCTGTGATTGGGTGAGAGTGAGGGGAAAGGATCCTCTGAATTGGTGTCATCTCCTGCCTTTTGCCTCTGTGCATTGAGGAGGTTGAGCAGCCAGCGATGCCCTCAAGGGAAGATGTTGCAAGGGAGAGGCTCGACCCTTCCAGGAGCTTCTCTTCCTCCTCACCAGAAGCACTCACACACAAAGTGCTCACTAACTCTTTGGCCCCCGACAAGTTGCCTCCTTCCTACTGAGCGTGTGAGTGCTTCTGGTGAGGAGGAAGAAAAGCTCCTGAGGGCAGGGGTGTGGGAGATCGCGGCATTGGAGCCCATCCCAGATGTTTCTGACCTGTGAGGGGAGGGTGCGATCTCCTGCACTCCCCCCCAGGAGCTTCTCTTCCTCTTCTCCACAAGTGCTCACACACAAAGCGTTCACTGCCCCTCTGGCCCCTGACAACCCGTCTCCTTCCCACTGAGTGTGAGCACTTCTGGTGAGGAGGAACAAGGGGTCAAGCCTCCCTTTCGCAACATCTTCACCTGAGGGCAGCTGCTTCCTCAGCTTAGGAGGTCTGTGCTCTTCCTACTGCTGCTCGGCTTCCTCAGTGTGCTGAGGCAGGAGGCAGCAGCCATGACATTGAAGACTGCAGGATTGCCCCACTTCCCCACCTCAGCATGTTGCAGCCCACCAAAATTTCTCATGACCGACCAGTGGGCCGCGGCCCACTGGTTGGTGACCACTGATCTAATCTATACGTGACCCTATCAAATAATGGTCTATCCTTCATTCAGATTCTCATATCACTTTACACTGTTCACTAATTCTTTCAAACTTTTATCATAAACAATTACATCAATTATCCAATTAGATCAATCTTTCTTCCTTGAGCCATATATTCAGAACAAGCAGAACTTTTTGTAAAGCAGATATTTATTAAAAAATATTCCATATCCATTTGTATTCCTTCTTGGGCCTTGAAATGACTTAATTGCTTTTGCTTCAGAATTACTATCTGAACCATTATTTGGGCAGCTAAAACAACAACAACCTTAAACAGATTTAGTTTGATTAAGAGCATTCATTGCTCACTTAAAAAAAACACACCTATAGAAAAAAGGTTAACTTTTTCCTGCCAAACAGACAAATTAAAGACAATATCAGAATAATATTAAACTCAATTGAACACTATGAAGCACACCTGGAGAAACAGGCAGCCTTTATCTCTTAGATGTGCAAAAGGCATGTTATATCAAATTATAGGAATAACAATTATAGCTATATATTAGCTATATATATATATAGCTATATATTAATTAATATTAGATAAATATAAATTCAATGTGTTAAGATATTCAAGATAAGAACTTGTATAGATGTCAAGAATATCATTGAAACTATGATGCTTTATGTTAAAACAATAGAAATTTAATAAAAACATATTTTAAAAAAGAAAAGAAAATAGGTTAACTTTACCATACATTTTATCCTTGTTTTGCTACAGTATAGAGACCCACTTAAAGCGTTAAAGCTGCAAAAACACAACTTTCTCCCTCTTGTTAAGCTTAACTCTTGATCATTCCTTTGATATGCCCAGATTTTTTTTCTCAGTAATACTATAAAAGCAAATTCCCCAATGCTCCATTCCAAGACTTTCAATTCATCAATATTTATTCTTGGCTTTCTCTCTAAAAATATATGTCAGATATTCTGTTCCGTCCAGAAAAACATGAGGTAGACCGGGTTCCAACAGTAAAAGTCTTTATTTCAACAGTTAAAGTGAAAACGGAACAGTTTGGCTCTTGCCGCGGCAGCCTTTATATACGGCTTGCCTGCTGGCTTGTAGCCAATGACGGTTACTTGGTTTTGCCGCCTTTTGGCAGCTCTTTTGGATTGGTTCCTAGTGAACCAATCCCTATGCCGGCTTTTCTAGCCAATCACAATCAAGGATTTGGAGTAAACTATTTTATACAGAACACCCCTCCCCCCTTGGTTTAGTCCTACGTGGTGACATAGTCGCGCAGGTAGGTGGGGCTTCTATTGATTCTACTGGACTTGCACGGTTCATTTTCGCTGGAAACTTTAACCGGTTCAAATGGGGTTGCTGTCTCCCCGGCTCTTTTCCATGGAACCGCGTGGAAAGGTGAGTCGGCCATTTTGCTACCGCTTGAGTTTCTCAGGCCGGTGGTTTTGCCACTCCCTCCTGGTTTCTCTGGGCAGGTCGAGCTGGCTCGGCTGGCCCCTTCGCCTGGATTATTTTCGCAAGTCTCATCTAACCGTATGTTTTCTTTTTGCCCTTTTTGATTGGTTAGATGTCTAGGTTTATTTTTAAAAGTTCTTTATTATTTTCTTGTATTTCCACCCCTTCTTTGGTTTTGTTTTCGTCAATTTTTATTTTTTGTGGTTGTGCTTTTGTATTTCTTTCAATGTTTCAGGAATGAAGCTGGGCTATGTGCCGCTTCAATTCCCTGCCATCGTCTAGGGTTAGTCGGTAGGACCGGGGGCCTGTGAGTTGTGTGATTGTGGCTGGAAGCCATAGGGGGTCCCTGTTAAAATTTTTTGCGTAGACTAGGTCGCCAATTTCAAATTTTTGGCAACGGCTGGGGGAGTCTGGGGGTCTTTCCAACTTGTAATTTGGGTGCAACCTGTCTAATTACGACCTAAGTTTTCTTCCCATTAATAATTCTGCTGGGCTTTTGTTGGTTACAGTGCTGGGTGTGATATGTTGGAGGGTGAGTAGATGGTTGATTTTATCCTGGACATCCCCAAGGTCCATTTTCTCTAAACCCTCTTTGGTAAACCTGACCATTCTTTCTGCCCTACCATTTGCTGCCGGATGGGCTGGCGCGGTCAGTGCATGGCGTATACCTAGGGAGACTAGGTATTGTTCAAATTGGAAGGCGGTTAATTGTGGCCTGTTGTTGGACACTAGGACGTCCAGCAATCCATGGGTTGCAAAAAGTTTGTTAAGTTGTTTAATGACCGCCTCGGTTGTCGTAGATGACATTACTACAACCTCCAGCCAATTTGAGTATGCATCTACGACAATTAAAAAGGTATGCCCCCCAGTAGGACCCGTGAAATCAATGTGGATCAGAGACCAGGAGCCTCGTGGGGTCTCCCAGTCCCTTATGGGTGCTTGTGGTGGGGAAGGCCTGGTTTTCTGACACTTAGTGCAAGTGGCAACCCAATATTCGATATCTTTATCTAAACCAGGCCACCAGACATAGCTTCTAGCGAGGTTTTTCATTTTTATGATATCAGGGTGGCCTTCATGAAGCATACCCAACACCCTAGTCTGTAGTTTAGGAGGGATTACTACCCGATCACCCCACAATAAACAACCTTTTTGAATTGAGAGTTTGGTTTGTCTGGTCCGGAAAAGTTTAAAGTTTTCAGTTTTTTGGTTTTCTGGCCAGCCTTTACCTACCCAGTTTAATATGCGGGCAGTCACTGGGTCCTTTGCGGTGGCTCTGGCAACATCGTTTGCAGATATTGGTAGTTTCGGGGCATGTTTCTATTTGCAGGGTGGTCATTGTTGGCACCAGGTCTTCCTCTGTCATCGGAAGTGGTGCTCTGCTTAATGCGTCTGCATGGGAGATTTGCTTCCCGGGTCGATGTGTCAATGTGTAAGAGTATGCTGCAAGGAATTCTGACCATCTAGTCATCCACGGGGATAAAATGTTTGGTGTAGGCTTGTTTCCCGCCAGAATTCCTAGCAACGGTTTATGATCCGTTACAATCAAAAATGTTCTTCCATAAAGGTATTCGTGAAAACGTTTCACTCCGGCGATGATTGCCAGGGCTTCTCTGTCTAGTTGACTATAGTTACGTTCTATTTAAAACAGAGTCTTTGAGTAATAAGCTACGGGTGCCTCTCTCCCATCTGGCAATTGGTGGCTCAGGATGGCACCGACTCCAAAAGGTGAGGCATCGCAGGTTACCGTCAATGGAAGTGTGTTACTAAGCTGGATAAGAACGGTGTTTGATGTTAATAAATTTTTTATTTTCTGGAATGCTTTTTGCTCTCTATGACCCCAAGTCCAATTAGTTTTCTTATCCAGCAAACAGTGTAATGGTTCCACTATTGTTGCTTTGTGGGGGAGGAATACGTCATAGAAATTTATTGGAGAGAAGGCGGAGCTACGTCTCGGTGTTACAGCTGCGATCTCGGGGCTCTGAGATCTCAGCTGATATTTTTGCCTCTGGTCGGTTCTAACGGACCTAAACCGTCCCGTAGAGACGGGGATTGTGAAGGGCACAGTCCCAGGATCCCAGAGACATCGCAAAATCTCTGGTTTGATCCGGGAGAAGCCCTTTTGCTGGAAGCAGAAAGGCAGCCTCTAAAGCTACTGAAGTCGGGACAACTCCGGAAAGAAAGGGATTTAAATGAGCGTGTATCGGTTGGGTGAGAAATTCTTTTGCATTATAAATTGATTAAGACTTGAAAGGACATCCTGAACAAAGAAGAAATCTGTGACTTTATTTTTCTTTTGACTGAACCTGGGTTGAGCGGCGTTTAAGTGATGTCAAATTGAGACTTGGATTTTTTTTTTTCTTATTTTCTTTGAGGACTTTAAGGTGACTTTGTAGGTAACCGGATTGAATTTTCTCTTATATATATTTTTATTTTTCACTTGATTTTTATTTTTTATCTTTTTAACTTTCTTTTTAGGATAGAGGCTCCCTTTGACTATCTTTTTTTTTGTTTGAGTTCTTTATAAACATTTTTTCTTTTGGCTGGGGGGGGAAAGAGTATTTAGAGATGTTGTAACACTGCCAACTAGAGGCTTGAAAATATTTTATTTGAATTGGGGAGAAAAGCACTTCTTTTCAAGGACATTTTAATGTGATAAGATAGAGGGAGAATACAGTAAAATATTATTACAGGTGCTCTCTTGGACTCTTATCAATATTTCAACATTTGAGGTTTGGCTTTGAAGCTGCTGGAGAAGACAGTCATAATAAGAGCCTTGGATAAAGAAATAAAGTGCAGTGTACAGTGCATATATATATATATATATATATATACTTTTGAAACTCCTACTCGCCAGCCTTTTTGGTTAATTTTAACTCTAGCATCCTTGCTTTTTATTTTAAAGGGAAAGCCTCAGAGTTTTTTCTTTTTTCCTCTCTTTCTTTGCTTCTTCCATCTATTTTAATTTGGATTAGGGTCTAGAAGAACCTGAAGACCTTTCTTTTTCCTTTTTCCTTTTTTCTTTTTTGGTTTTGGGCTTTTTACTATTGGATTTTTTTCTTTTTCTTTTTGATTTTTTGGACTATATTTGGTTACTATACCAGTTGGATTTAAAGTCAAAGAGAGCTTGAAGACTTGGAAATATTAAAATGAGCAGGAAGCCAAAACCATTCGGCGTCTTTGCTTCTACCTCTGCTTCCCCACCACTTGAAGGACAACTTTCAATTCAGACAATGTTGAAGCAAGATAAGGAACAAGAAAAAGTAAATTTACAGATGATTATGCAAGGAATTCAAGATATTAAGATAAAAATAGATACCATGGACAAAAAAATAGAGAAATCTGATGAAAATTTTAAACAAATGATGGGAAAGTATGAGGAGAGATTCCAAAAAATTGAGGAAGAAGGAAAACAAAGAGATGAGAAGATTGGAAATATTGACACTAGATTAACAGTGATAGAACAAGAAAAAAATGGGATGTTGAGGTGGGAGATGGAAAGATCAGAATTTTATCTTAGATTTCAAAATATAGAAGAGGAAAAAGGAGAAAACTTGGCTGTGATAATGATAGAAATATTGGCAGATCTTCTGGAAATTACTGAGGAAAAAATGATGGACGGAGTAGATGAGATATACCGAGTTTATACAAGATATGCGATGAGAAATAAACTACCAAAGGAAGTACATATTAGATTTACTAAAAAAATCCATCAGAACACAAATATTACAAGTGGCAAGAGAAAAAGCATTGAAATATAAAAACAAAGAGATTGTAGTTTTAAAACAAATACCTAGAAGAGTGAGAGAGATGAGAAGAGAATATCAATTTTTGACCAAAATGCTACTGGAAAATGAAGTGAACTACAGATGGCTGATACCAGAAGGACTAATTTTTATGTGGCAAGAGCAGAGACATAGAATTGACTCGATTGAAAAAACAGAACTTTTTTATGCAGAATTTTTTGGAAGAAAAAAAGAGGTGGCAGAGAAAGAGATCTCATTAATTGAGCTTCTGGAGGAACAACTGGAGATTGAAAAAGAGAAAGGAGTTGCAGGTGGACAGGTAGACAGTAAAGAACAACGTGAAGTGAGAGCTACGAGAGCTGTTAGACCTAAATATAAAGCATAATCATGGAAGAAAAAAAATTGATTACAATGAATATAAATGGACTTAACTCAGCTGTTAAAAGAAGGAAAACTTTTCACAAATTAGAGAAATTAAAATTTGATATAATTTGCTTACAAGAAGTTCATATTAAAAAGCAACATGAGCATTTGTTAGTACAGCCAAAATTAGGGAAAATATTTACTTCTTTGATTCAATGTAAGAAAAGAGGAGTGGTTCTCTACATTAAAGAAGATATTCTAGCAAAACTGATCTACACGGATGAAGATGGAAGAGTATTAATGGTGGAAATAATGGATAATAATAAAAAAATACTCTTGATTGCAATTTATGCTCCGAATGATAAACAAGAAGAGTTTTATAAAAAACTACATATGGAAATAATTAGACTGGACTATGTTAACATAATCATGATGGGAGACTTTAATGGAATTGTGGACAATAAATTGGACTATATAACAACAACAACAAAACAAAATAGAAAGATTCTCCCTAAATCTTTTTTTAAAATGACAGATGAATTAACCTTAAAAGATATTTGGAGAGAAAGAAATGTTAAAACTAAACAATATACTTTTTACTCTAATAGACATTTATCATGGTCCAGGTTAGATATGATTTGGATCTCAACAGAATTAATATCTACTATTCAAGAAACAAATATTGAAATAAGTACTTGGGCAGATCATAGTCCAATGACAATTAAATGGAAGGGACAAAGAAAAAGATCGAGATGGACATTAAACAATACCATTTTAAAGGAGAAAGATTTTATACAATGGATGGAGAAGGAATTGGTCTTTTTTTTTAAAGAAAATAAAAAAGAAGATACCTCAATACAGAATGTTTGGGATACAATGAAGGCATATGTAAGAGGTTTGATAATAGACTATACAAGAAAAAAGAATATTAGGAAAAGACAAACCTCTAAGGCCTTGGAAGATGAATATATAAGACTTGAAAAAGAATTACAGAAAATACCACAGAAAAAAGATATTAAATTGAAACTGGATGTAATTAAGCATAAAATGGAATTAATAGAGAAAGAAGAACTGGCACAGAAAATTAGAAATTCTAAACAGAATTATTTTGAAGATGCAAATAAACCAGGTAGATGGCTAGCATATAAACTGAGAAAGGAGAAGGAATCAAGAAAAATACTGAAACTAATAGATGATCAAGGTCAAGTTTGTTGTGGTAATAAGGAGAAAAAGGAAATTATTCGAGATTATTATGGACAACTATATAATCAAGAGAATATTGATGAGAAAAAAATTAAACAGTATTTACAGAATGTTAACTTACCGAAGATACCTAAAGAGACTGAAGAAATGTTAGAAAGCAATATAACAATGATGGAACTAAATGAAGCATTTAAAAGACAAAATAATGGGAAAGCACCAGGTCCAGATGGGCTTCCGGCAGAATTCTATAAAAAATTTCAAGAATCATTGAACATCCCATTGTTAGAAGTTATGAATGAAGTTATGTTAAAAAAGATGACACCCAAAACATGGTCAGAGGCTTATATTACACTTATTTTAAAGGAAGAGGCTGACCCGTTGCAAATTAAGAACTATAGACCTATTTCCTTATTGAATGCAGATTATAAAATCTTTGCTTCAATCTTAGCAGAAAGACTGAAAAAATATTTAAATAATTTTATCCATCCAGATCAAAATGGATTTCTACCAAAGAGACAAATTAGAGACAACATGAGAGTAATTTTGGATACCTTGGAATATTATGAGGCTCATCCTGAAAAACAAATGGCTTTGATATTCCTAGATGCTCAAAAAGCATTTGACAACGTGAACTGGAGATTTATGTTATTATTATTGGAACAGATGGGCTTTGCCAGAAAATTTATTCAAGCAATAGAAGCCATATATAATAAACAGACAGCAAAGGTAATGATGGAGGGAGAATTTACAGATCTTATTAATATAAGAAGAGGTACAAGACAAGGATGTCCCCTATCTCCTTTGTTATTCGTATTAACTTTGGAAGTGTTGAATAGAAATATTAGAGATGACAAAAATATAAAAGGAATGAAAATTAAAAAGGAAGAATTTAAACTACAAGCTTTTGCTGACGATTTAGCTTTTATTCTGGAAGACCCATTAGAAACCGCTCCAAAGTTATTGGAAAAGGTAGAGACATATGGTGAGATGGCTGGCTTGAAAATAAATAAAGATAAAACAAAGATTTTGACAAAAAACATGTTATTGAGACAAAGAGAAGAACTGACAGATCTTTTGAAAATTCATATTACAAACAAGGTTAAGTATCTGGGGATATATTTGACAGCAAGATGTAGCACATTAAAAGAGAATAATTATATTAAACTTAAACAACAGATAATTACAGATTTGAAGAAATGGGAAAATTTACAATTGTCATTAATAGGGAGAATTTCAACAATTAAGATGAATATTTTACCTAGAATTTTATTTCTCTTTCAAACAATACCAATTAGACTTGGAAAAGACTATTTTGAAGATTTAAATAAAACTATGTTGAAGTTTATATGGCAAGGTAAAAAAGCGAGAATAAAGTTAAAACTTTTGCAAGATGCTAGAAATAGAGGAGGTTTTGGCCTGCCTAATTGGGAATTGTATTATCAAGCTGCAAGTTTGATGTGGGTCAAAGAATGGATAACATTAAGAAAACATAGATTGTTGACATTAGAAGGACATGATTTACTGTTGGGCTGGCATGCTTTTTTATGGTACAAGGGAACTAAAACACAGGGGTATTTCAGAAGACATTATATACGGGAGTCTTTGTGGTTAAATTGGGAGAAGATAAAAAAACAATGTTATTTGAAAATTCCAATTTGGTTATCGACTATTGAAGCATTTTCCTATCCTATGATCTATAAAAAGGAACAAACAGTTAGATATGGGGAACTGTTGGATGAAAAGGGTGGACTTAAAACGATCCAAAATTTAGAGGAACAAGGTATAAGGATGAATTGGTTTTCATATGCGCAAATACACTCAAGATATCTTGAAGATTTTAAAACGGAAGGATTCTATGATAAACAGACTGATTTAGATAAGATATTGATGGGTACTGATGAGAAAGTGATTAAAAAGTTATATGGTTATTTATTGGGAATTAAGCTAGAGGAAGAACAAGTTAAAGAAACTATGATTGCATGGGGAAAGAATTTTGGATATGGAATTGATTTAGAGCAATGGCAAAAATTGTGGTCTCAAAATTATAAAATGACAATGTCAATAGCATATAAAGAAAACTTGTATAAGATGTTTTACAGGTGGCACCTTCCCCCGACAAGAATAGCAAGAATGTTCAAGAATAAATCTGAAAAATGTTGGAAATGTCATCAGATACCTGGCTCATACTATCATATGTGGTGGACTTGTGAGAATGCTAGAAAATATTGGACTAAAATTCACATGTGGTTGGAAAAAATGACAAAGAAACACATAGACTTGAAGCCAGAGATCTTTTTATTGGGAATTTTACCTGATATATATAATAAAGACTTGAAATATTTGATTGTAAATGTATTAACAGCGGCTAGGATTGTATTTGCTAAAAACTGGAAGAATGAGAAAATACCATTGCAGGAAGAAATTATTAAGAAAATATTGGAATGTGCTGAGATGAGTAGATTGACATTTGAAATTAGAGAACAAGAAGATAAACAATTTTATGCAATTTGGGGTTTTTTTTATCAATGGTTAGATGATAAAATACAATAATAGAGCATTAATATTATATATATGAAGAGTTTTTTAGGATTGATTTGTTATGATTATACGATAAATTATAGAATAAACTGTTTGAAGTATTGTTATCTCGCAAAGCATGAATGATTAAAAGTATAGTCAGAAAAAGATTTTTTTTTTTTTTTTAGTAATATTAGAATATGGATTGACAATATGAGTGGTTATGCAATATAATTGTAATTGACACTATAAAATGAATGCACAAAACTGATGAACCAACCGATACACCAGAAGTATATATGAGAGTAGATGTTTTTAATGTTTTGTATGTTTGTCTGTTTGTAGAAAATTAATAAAAACTTTATAAAAAAAAAAGAAATTTATTGGACCCAAAAATGCTTGCAATTCCATTTTGTTTTTTGGCTGTGGTGCGTCTTTCATGGCTTTGACTTTTTTTTCAGTAGGGTGTATACCCTCTCTGTCAATTAAGTAGCCTAGAAATTAGACGCGATCAGTCATTAAGCAGCATTTTTCTTTTTTAACTTTCAGACCGGATTCTCTAAATTTTGTTAGTACATTTCTTAGTCTTTTTTCTAGTTGGGTCGTATCTTTAGCTGAAATCAGGACATCGTCAAAATATGGTACGACCCCTTTTATTCCATTTAATAGGCATTCCATGAGGTTTTGGAAAACGCCTGGGGCCACACTCACTCCAAACTGAAGTCTGTTACACTTGAACGCCCCTTTGTGAGTCACTATTGTCTGTGCCTCGGCTGTTAAGGGGTCTACTGGAAGCTGTTGGTAAGCTTGTGCTAGATCTAGTTTAGCAAAAAATTTTCCTCCCCCGAGTGAGTATAGCAAATGTTGTACGACTGGCACCAGATATGTGTTTTGTTGCAGTGCATGGTTCAGGGTAGCTTTGTAGTCTCCGCAGATGCGTACCGACCCGTCGGTTTAACCGGTGTTACTATTGGCGTCTCCCATTTAGCATGGTCAACAGGTTCCAAAACCCCTTGGTCAATTAATTTATTCAATTGTTCCTCTATTTTTGCTTTTAATGCAAAGGGAAGTCGTCTGGCCTTTAATCTTCTAGGGCCCACCTGGGGGTCTAAGCTAAAGGAAATTGGGGTCCCCCGATACCTGCCTAGGGAGCCATCGAAAGCGTCCTGGAACTCGTGGATCAGGTTTTCTTCCCAGTCGGTTGCGGCCACTCGGTTTACTCCGGTCATCCCGATGCCCAATGGTGTGAACCATTCGATGCCCAGGAGGCTGGGTCGGTCTCGATCGACTATTGTCTGAGGCAGGACTTCGACATGCTGCTTGTAAGTGACTCGGAAATGTCCTAGACCTACCACAGGGATTCGGTTCCCTTGGTAGTCCTTCAGAGTTAATTTTTGTTTCTGGAGTTCTTTCAGTTTGATATTTGGGACCAGTTGTCTGATTGTGTCCCATGACACCATTGACAGGAAAGACCCTGAATCGACCTCCATCTCACAGGGGCTGCCTTCGATTTTTATGATGATTTTAACTTTTTTTCCACTTTCCGTCTGAGCGCTTCCGATAGTGACAGTTTGATGGGTCTTTTCTCGGTTACTGGCTTGTTTGTTGCGCTCCCACTTTCTCTCGGCTTGTTTCAATTCAGTTTGTGGGGGAGAGTTACAGCGTCTGTTAGGGCTGTTATTTTTTTGATTACTACAGACCTTCTTGATGTGTCCCCTTTTCTTACAAGCTCTGCAGATGGCATCAAGGAATCTGCAATCGGCTCGAGGGTGGTTTCCTCCGCAACCGGCACATTCCCGCCAGTTTCTTTTTTTGCGCCTTTTTTTGTTGGCATATAGGCGGTGGACCTCATCGTCTTCCTCTCTGGATTCTGATGTCTCATCAAAATCTTCATGGTGTGTGGTGGCGGGAAATTGCTTTTTCCCTCTGGTTAGGCTCGTTTCGTCGTTGTTCGCGTTCATTTGTTTCATGGTGGCTGCTGACTTTTTCACGGCTTCTGCAGCTGTGGCTTCTGTGATTGCTTCAGCCATGGTTATGTTGGGTTTATTTGGCAATTTACTTTGTAAATTAGAGTCTTTTAAACCCAATACTACTCGATCTCGCATGGCTTCATCTAAGTTCAGGAACTCACATGTTCCCCCAGTTATCGGAGGGCTGCCACAAAATCAGCGATGGTCTCACCTTCTTTTTGGTCCCTTCGGTAGAATTCATGCCATTTGATGAGATTTGACACCACTGGTGCGTAATGAGCCTTCAACATTCGCTGGAGTTCGGGCCAGGTCATTTGTTTTACGTCTCTGGGCTTCGCCAATGCCTTGGCCATTTTGAATACCGTTGGTCCGCAATGCGTGAAGAAGACAGTCCTCTTACGCTGGTCTGAGATCTCTTCCATCTCGTTACTTTCTAAATACATTTGGAAACGGTCTACGTAGGATTCCCAATCTTCTTCATTGGGATTGAAGAGTGCGGGCGGTGCATTATTTCCGGCCATCACTTCAAGCCTGGGTTTCAATTCACCGCGTGCACAGTCTCACATTTTAGGACGATCCCACCTTCGTCGCCAGTGTTCCGTCTGGAAAAACGCGAGGTAGACCGGGTTCCAACAGTAAAAATCTTTATTTCAACAGTTAAAGTGAAACGGAACAGTTTGGCTCTTGCCGCGGCAGCCTTTATATACAGCTTGCCTGCCGGCTTGTAGCCAATGACAGTTACTTGGTTTTGCCACCTTTTGGCAGCTCTTTTGGATTGGTTCCTAGTGAACCAATTCCTATGCCGGCTTTTCTAGCCAATCACAATCGAGGATTTGGAGTAAACTATTTTATACAGAACATATTCCATATCCATTATCCAGTCAGATACTCACCCAAGACCAATTTATTTAGAGAGGACATAAATTTCTGAAAATGTCTTCAGTCTAAAAAAATGCCATTACTCCCACAAAACTCCCTAGATTTTGCTGTTGTATTTGTGTCTTGGCAGCAGTAATCCCAGATTGGATCCTTCATTCATAAACAATTATTATATTATCATCAGAAAGTATATCACTGTGCTGGAACAATGAAATTTTAAGAGCACTGATATTAATGTTGCTTCCTATTGTTATAATGTGCTGTATAGTCTTAAGAAATTCTGTTTTCTCTCCCCCATTGGAAACAGGATTTTTTTCCCTCTCTCTTGCTTCAGATATTCAAGACAATTTACTTTCTCTAAAACAAGTTGTATTCAGTTTTCCACATTTTAGCATCTCTTTTAGCACGATTACAGGTTTCACATATACATACAAATATGACCATAATTACATATTCATTTTTTATATTCAATTTCTTATCTTGACAATGCTTTTATACATTTTCTATTTTGTTGTATTATTCCAAATGCTTCTCATTATTTAATTCACTTACGTTAACTTCATAATTATTATACTTTAGTACTTTTACCTGTCACATTTGTATATTTCATCTCAAATTCTAATTAATAACACTCCTTCTATAATTTGGTTTTCCCCCTAAACTATCAATTTAACTGCATCACCTCGAAGTTACATATTCATTAATTATATCCCCTTTTAAATCCCATTAAATGTTTAACATTTTATTACCTAAAACATTGACATTAATAATCCTATTTAAAACTACATAGGATATATAAATCAGATTCTGCATGGTTTTCCCCTTTTTAATTTCATAACAGATAACAGATATTCAGAGTTGGAAGGGACCTTGTAGGTCACCTAGTGGGAGACCCTACACCATTTCTGACAAATGATGGTCCAATCTCTTCTTGAAAGTCTCAAGTGATAAGATTTTTAAAAAGGACACATCAATCTACTCATTTAATCCTAAACCCTGATGTTAATTCCATTTCAGCTTTCCTCCTATATAGTTTAATTTATTTCAGTATATTTAATACACATATTCCATTAATTATTCCATTCATATTTAAACAAAAAAACCAACTTTCCAATCCTAAAAGTATTTCAACATATTTAATAAACATATTCCATTATTTGTTAGAATTATCTCTATTCATAAAAGAAAGGAGCATTAAATTCCATTATTGAGAAAGAGCAGTTCTATTTTTCCATCTTATCAATCTATATGTCTCTATTTCATAACTATAAATTTATTTATGTTAGCCCCCCAGCACCTTGCAGAATTCCCCTCTCTTAATATTAATCACCCATTATCTCTATGTCTAATTCAACATTTTTTTCCATTTTTTTTACAGTTCCCATATTTCTTTGTTCCCAAGTCCTGTTCCTTATCCCTTCTTTCTCCTTGTGTTTTCCCCTTTATTCTTTCACTCCAGTTTTTGTCCCCCTCTCTATTTATAGTTTCCTTCTGCCCTTTGAATTTCTGCTGATCCTTTTTCTCTTTTTTAATTTTCCAGATATTCCCCTCTTTATTTAACGTCTTAAATCTCCTATATTTATTTCCAACTCTTTTCCTCTTTCTTTCCAGAGTGCTTTGTTCTCGATGATAATTTAAAATGGCCCCTTCTATGATTTCCTCCACCTCCTCTTCTCTCTTTTGTCTTTGTTGTTCATATTCTGCAACAGCATTTTCAATAAATGTTGAAGCAAAGCCCAGTGATTCACCTCACTCTTGTAATATTTCCTTTGTGTTTCTAAGGGAAGGAGAAAGGAGAGAGGAAACAGTACACCATTTCCGAGGAGCATGAGGATGAGGTGCTGGAATGGCTGAGGGAGAATGAGTACCTCTGGAGAAAGGGACACAGCCTGTATCGCGACACCAAGAAGAAGCAGGCAGCTTGGAGAAACAAGGCAGAGAGCCTGGGATACACTGCAGAAGTACTCCTTGGATGGTGGAAGCACATGCACACCTGGTATGGCAAGCTACACCTTAAGAAATCCGGCCAGGCCACTGTCAAGCTCATGACTGGGAGATGTACGTCATGGCCAAGTGCAGTTTCCTGGAGGGTGAGATCCGCCACCGAGGAGCAGCCCCTCTGAGACCCCTCTCCCTCAGACAGCCCACAGACAGCCAGTCCTCTTCCAGCCAGGAGCCAGCTACCCTGTCCAGGCAGGTGTCTTCAGAGGGCCCCACAGCAGAGACCCCCCCGATAGCTGCACTCCCCATGCCGGCAGACTTGGAGGATCCCATGGAGGATGATGCCCTGCTGTCACAAATGGAGAAAAAAGCAGCAGCCACCAGAGACCAACCCACCCCCACCTCCACCCCCAGCTCACAAGGATGCAGGCAGAGAGGCAGACTGGAGGGCCAGGACCACAGTGTGCTGTTGGAGATCAGGGACACAATGAAGACCAGCACAGAACTTTTCTCTCAGCTGGTCCACAGCGACATACCATCCTCGGGCCGGAACACCTTCATCACCTACGTGAGCCAGATCCTGAGGGACCTGCCCGATGTCCAGTACCAGGTGATGAAGCAGAAGATCACACCACTTCTGCATAACCCTCAAGGCCCAGCTGAAGCTGCTCCTACCCAGTCCAGATCTGCTCCTCCACCCCAGGTGATGTCACAGCCCTTCCACGGCTTTCAACAGCCCCCCACTTATGAAGGTTACGACTTCCAGGACTTTCCATTGCAGAAGCAGAACTTCCCAGTCCAGGCCCAGGTTCATTGCACGCCACAGAGGCCACTCCTCACCCAGCTGCAGACCAGACAGACCCAGTACACTCCTCCTTCCTCCACCCCACAGCCAAGCCCATCAATGGACAATCTGTCATCAGTATTAGACCTGACATCTCAAGTCCTTGATGAAGGGCCTCTCAACCTCACAGGACTGACTCAGCTCTTGGATAGCTTCCTGAACACACCATCCCCTGTTGTACCCTCGGGGTCAAGCACCCCAATGGTGCCTAAGACCGGCACTCAAGCCACAGCCACCTCCACAGTCCCTGCCTGCTTAACAGCTGAGACCAGAGTGACTGAGAATAGTGTCAGAGACTGAGTTGTACTTGTTCAGTTTTTCTTTGCTTAAGGCACTTCACTTGGTTCATTTTGCTTTTTTTAATAAAGTCATACAGTTTACTTAAGACAGTTAATAAAGGTTATCTTTGCTTTACACATTTAATTCAGTTTACTTGGTTCATTTTGCTTATTTAGTAAAGTCATAAAGTTTACCTAAGACAGTTAATAAATTATCTTTGCTTAAGACACTTGGTTCATTTGTTTACCTTGGTAAAGTGTTGGTGAAAACTTTTAACAAATGGTTAAGCCTTTGCATGCTCGTGGGATAGATAAGGATAGTTGTGGGATAGATGAACCTTCAGTGCAAGCATAGTGGGACTGTATGGTCCCCCATCCCAGCTGCCACACATATGGACCTTTATTATCAATAACAATTATTCATTGATCAACACATTTGGCTGGAGCTTTGTAGGCCACGTGCTTCCCATCTATGGCTCCAACGGTGTGGGGAAAGTTCCACCTCTGATACCACTCTTCTGCAAGTTTTCTCCAGCCTTGTTCAGTGGTGGGGCACTTGAGGAGCTCCTCCATGTATTCTTCAATGATGGCCTGCACCACTTCTCTGACCACTTTGCTGATGCTGTTGTGTGGCACCCTCCACACGTACTGCATGTTTCTGTATGTGGTTCCAAAGGCCAGATGCCGCAGTCCAGGGTCCAGGTTGGGACGGAAGTTGGTGCTAGGCTTGGTCAACCTGGGTCTCAGATGCTCCACAAGTTCGTCAAACATGGCTGGTGGCATCCTCAATGAAGTGATGGAATGCATGAGGGTCTTCATTCCTCAACTCCACCATCAACTGGTCATAGAGCCCAAACTCCATTCTTCTCACGATCCATCCTTGGACCCACACAGCTCTTGGATGTTTCCTTCTTCTCCTTCTGTATAAAAATTGAAACAGTCTGAACAGGTTTTGGTTCTGGTGATGAATGAGTGCAGCTATCATATGGATAGTTTCATCATCCATGGTGGAGAACAATTGATGATGTTGAAGACCAAGATCAAAGGTGAAGAGGTCTTTACACCATGGCTGCTGGACTCATACTGAGATCCAGATTATTTTCTCCCCCTTTTTATAGGAAATATCGTTTGTCTGCTAGGTGTCCTTCTACATACTCTAGAGATACTCCAGACATCCTAAATATACGAGATACATACCAGATACAAGCATTTTGTCCGTATTTAATCCTTTATATACAAGATGCATGCACTTACATCCTTTCTATTTCCATGCTACTAACGCTGTGTAGATATTCCATGTACCTTTTGTTTCCTCCCTCTTTCTGTTTTCAGTTGCTGCAGATGTGAGTTGAGGGGATGGCCAGAGGATGCAGAGAGGATACAGCAGACGTTTAGTGGATGTAGACATAGAACAATTGTTGCCTGTATATGTCGCGGATGTACATTGTACGCGGTGGAAAGTTCATCCATTCACAAAGTTTTGTGCAGCTCAAAACTTCTTGCGCGGATGAAATCTCAGTGGAGAGATGCTCGACGGATAGAGCATATGAAACACGTATGCAATGAGTACACAACGGATGCATAGTGTTTTCCAACAGATGGCAAGCTTTTTTAAACGTTTTACATCCTCTTTGCATCCGTAAGTGCAGTGGGACTGGGCCTTTAAGATATATCTAGTTTTGAATATATCTTGTTTCCCATTCAATAAAATCTACCATGGCCTCCCAAACTGTTTTTCTCATGCTTTTATTCAGAACTTGGAATTTATACCATTTTATTGTATTTCTTTTCCTTTCCCTATCAATTTTCCCACTGCAGGAAGATTGGAACAGTTCTTCTTCTTCTCAAGTCACTACACAAGTCCTGTCCAGTGCAGAGCGCAGGATCTGGCTTTGATGTTGAAAGTCTCCAGGTCATTGACAGTGCATGGCTCTGGTAGGAGGGGGCAGACCAAAAGATGTTGCATTGTCTGATCCTGCCCACAATCGCAAGCAGTTTCTCCATCCCTATTGTAGCCCCATTTCTGCATGAGGACTTTGCATCGTCCTGTTCCTGTCCGTAGGCGATTCAGGCATGACCAGATGGGCCATGCCTCACTTGAACCCGGAGGAAGTGATTCACTTGGTTCATAGGAGAGCTGATGCGTCACAGACTGGAGGTGGTTGGACCATAGGGTAATCCTTCGACCGTGGGCGGTGTCATCAAGGGATTCGGTTGAATGGAGAAAACTGCGTCTGGATTTGAGTCTCTTTTTAGCCGGTTCACGATTGTAGAGTGGGTGGCGAGGGTTAACTTCTTGCTTGGTTTTCTCCATCTGTGCTGAGACCTCTCGCCTGATGTGTGGTGGAGCAATACCACACAGTAAGTAAAGGTCATCTACTCTTGTTGGACGCAGACATCCAGAGATAACTCTGCAAGCTGCATTCAGGACTGGGTCGATCTTTGCAGCATGGGATGACCTACACCAGACAGGGGCTGCATATTCGGCAGTGGAGAAGCATAGAGCAAGAGCTGTGGTGCGGATAGTTTTGGCATCTGTTCCCCATCTTGTATTAGCAAGCTTCTTCAATATGCTGTTCCTTGCTCCAGCTTTCGCCTTTGTCTTGGCAATGTGCTCCTTGTAAGTAAGGGAACGATCCAGTGTGACACCTAGATAGATTGGCTTATTGGTGTGTTTAAGCCATTTTCCATACCATCTGACCCTCAGTTGTCGGTTAGCATCTCTGTTCTTAAGGTGGAAGACGCTAAGTTGAGTCTTCTCCGGGTTTGGAGATTGGAACAGTAGCATCATTTCTTTTTTTTATGAGACAGAAAAGAAAAAGGTAAATGTTTTCCATCGAGACTAAGTCACAGTGGAATTTGTCCTTGGAAAATGGTTTTCTTTCCCTGTTAACATGAAAACAAACAAACTAATGAAATAAATGAATATGTTTTAATGAGTGTTTTATGTTCTGCTTTTGAGGAAGGTGTTCTGAGTTTTTCCACTTAGATATATTTTTGAACCTACTTCTCACAAGTTAAAAGAAAAATTGAAACTGAGCAAGAAGGAATGTAACACATCTCTAGTAGTTTCTTAAAGATGCAGATGAAGATGGCGACCAGTTGATGAGCACAAACGTTTAAGCAAGAAGACGTTACTGCATCTGGATGCTTTTTTGATCTTTTGTCTATGAAATAAATCTCATATATCTTGTTTTAGGATCACCAGAGGTGAAAGGCCCAGAGGGATAGAGATAGGTGTAGGAGATTTGGTTATTGTTGGTGTATCTTAAGGCCCTGTCACACTGCCCAACGGATGCAAAACGTTTGTAAAAAGGACACAGCGGATGAGAAAAATGTTCCATCTGTTGTTATCCACTCTCAAAAGGGGCAAAAATTTGCATAAGCAGAGCAGATAACACGGAAAGGAACGGACGGGGGGAGGACGCAGAGCGGATGGAAAGCAGATGCGGAACGGAAGCCTAGCGGATGGAAGTGGATGGAAGCGGATGCAGAGCGGATGCGGAGAGGATGCAGAGCGGATGTGTAGAGGATGCGTAGAGGGTGCGTAGAGGATGCAGAGCGGATGCAGAGCGGATGCTAGCGGATGATGCAGATGCAATTTGCATCCGCTTTCATCCTTTCTCTGTCCGTGCTACTAACGCTGTGTGTCCGTTCCGCTTCCTCCCTGCGTCTGTTTACCGCTGGAACGGATTTGAGTTGTGTGGATGCACAGCGGATGCCTAGCAGATATAGCAGATGCGTAATCGATGCAGAACGGATGTCCCCCATATGCCTAGAGGATGCAGAACGGATGCATTGGATACATTTTCCGCTCAAAAGTTTGAGCAGCTCAAGCCCCTGTCACACTGCACCAATGGATGGAAAGAGGATGTAAAATGGAGAAAAACACTTGCCATCCATTGGTTAACGTGATGCTTCCGTTCTGTACTCACTGCCTCCGTTTTGCTTCCTCTCTATCCGTCCAGCATACGTCTATTGACATTTCATCCGCTCAGAAGGTTTTGAGCTGCTCAAAACTTTTGAGCAGAAAATGTATCCAATGCATCCATTCTGCATCCTCTAGGCATACGGGGGACATCCATTCTGCATCCATTACACATCTGCTATATCCGCTAGGCATCCGCTGCGCATCCGCGCAACTCAAATCCATTCCAGCGGTAAACGGACGCAGGGAGGAAGCGGAATGGACGCACAGCGTTAGTAGCACGGACGGAGAAAGGATGAAAGCGGATGCAAATCGCATCTGCATCATCCGCTCTGCATCCGCTCTGCATCCGCTCTGCATTCGCTCTGCATCCTCTACGCATCCTCTACGCATCCACTCTGCATCCTCTACGCATCCTCTACGCATCCGCTCTACATCCGCTTCCATCCGCTTCCATCCGCTAGGCTTCCGTTCCGAATCCGCTTTCCATCCGCTCTGCGTCCTCCCCCCGTCCGTTCCTTTCCATGTTATCCGCTCTGTTTATGCACATTTTTGCCCCTTTTGAGAGCAGATAACAACAGATGGAACATTTTTCTCGTCCGCTGTGTCCTTTTTACAAATGTTTTTCATCCGTTGGGCCTTAAAAACCTTCTGAGTGGATGAAATGTCAATAGACTGATGCTGGACGGATAGAGTGGAAGCAAAACGGATGCAGTGAGTACAGAATGGAAGCATCGCGTTAACCAACGGATGGCAAGTGTTTTTCTCCATTTTACATCCTCTTTCCATCCGTTGGTGCAGTGTGACAGGGGCTTAAGATGGGGAAGTAGTGATAGTTAACAGTGAACTCTTCTCACACCTACAGTGGGACACATGCAATCATCTGCCAGTTGCCAATTCTGTTCAATAAAAAAGGGAGATCTGCTGTAGCCAGTTATAGTCTTCAAGCTTTTCCACACATTTGCTAAGATTTGATTCCCCAGTTTTTAGAAAAGATTCTCTTTGCTGGTGTGATCTCTCTTTTCGGTTTGATTGTACAGTGTCTCGTTTCCATTCCTGTAGACTCCCTGTTTGGCGTGACTTCTTTGTTTTAGATCTCACTATAATGTTTTGTTGAATCTGGTAATGAATTTTTAAGAATTATCTTTTTGTTTGTATTAAAATAAACCATATAATATTTTAAGTAACCCTATTATTTGAAGTTTTAATAATCCTTTTCAAAAAAACCTTTCCATTGTATTTTCACAGATTCAGGAAAACTTTGGAACAAGAAGAAATAGTAAGAAATTATTAGAACACAGAATACTAGAGTTGGAAGACCACAGAGATCTTGGATGTCTTCTAGTCCAACCTCTGCTTGAGGAGACTGTTTTTTGGATAAGGTCCTTTTTTATAAGGTCCAGTGTTCAAGTCTGTCAAGATCCTTCTGTATCATTTAAAGTGTTGGCTATTCCCCCGAGTTTGGTGTCATTGGCAAATTTGATGATTTACTATTTTTTCTTATTATCTAGGTCATTTATGAAGATATTGAAGACTGAAGAACATTTACGTGCACCATACTTTCCTCCAGTTAAATATAGTTCCATTGAAGTCTACACTTTGATTGTGATCAGTCAGCAAATCCATCTGGTGGTGATACTATCTATCCCTTATTTTTCTATCTTATCAAAAAGCACAGTGATCAACTTTGTCAAATGCTTTACTGAAGTTTAAGTAAACTATGTATGTTCACAGTATTTCCCTAATCCACCAATTTAGTGAATGATAAATAATGCAATATGTCTATTGGACATGTCTATGTGACATGATCTCTTTTTAACAAACCCATATTGGTTTTTAGTTATAGTTCTGCCCATTTCTAGGTGTTCACAGATGTGGTTTTTTAATTCTTTTCCAGGATTTTCCCAGGTATTGATGTCAGGCTGATTTGTTTGCAGTTTCCTAGATACATCCCCCCCCTTTTTTTGAGGATGAGAATCATGTTAGCTCTTTTCCAATTCTCACATAGTTTCCTGATGCTCCAAAGTTTTGAAATATTTTGTTTTGTGGTTCTGAGATCATATTTGTTACTTCCTTCAGAATTCCAAGATATGATCCATTTGTTCCTGGTTGATTTGGACATCTAGAGTGGATAGATGTTTTCTTCCCATTTTCTTGTATTCCTAATGTGTCTTCTTGTAGGTTGGACTGTTTTTTTCTTTTGGTGTAAAGACAAATGCAAAGAATAAATTAAGCCATTTCACTTTCTCCTACCTCCTTGCCATTTACTTTCCATTAGTGGACCAATCATTTCCTTGGCTTTTTTCTTGTTTTTACTTGTTGAAAGAAACTTTTAAAAATCAGTTTTGGTTTTTGTTGCAGGTTTTATTCATTCTGAACTTTAGCTTTCTTGACTTCATTCTTGCAGATTTCAGCTATTTGCTGCCTTTTAGTTATGCACTACTCTTTCCCCTTTTTTATGATTGTCTTTTTTGTCTCTCAGTTTATCTTTATGCAGCCATGATGGTTTTGTCTGGGGTCTTATGTCTCTTGTCTCTTTTGTCTTTTTTCTTCTTCTCTATGGTATTGTGTTAGACAGGGCTAAAATCACGTTTTTCAGACTTTCACATCTGGAGTTTTTTTCCACCTTTAGGATTTCTTTTATGGAATACTTCCTAAGCTTTTCCAATGTGTTGAAGTCAGCCATTTTAAAGTTTAAGACATATGTTTGACTTTGTTCAGTTACTGTTCTTCTGTCTGTACTATGTCGAATTCCACTATGATAGGATCATTCTCCCTTAAGATTTCCACAACTTCAACCCCATTTATAATTTCACTCATAATTTCATTCCTGTTAATAATAATTAAATCTAAAATGGCTGACCCTCTAGTTCCCTTCTCTCTTTTGCATGACAAAGCTGTCTGATAGGTTTGTCAGGAATCTCTCTGATCTCCCACTTGGTGTAAAGTTTGTTCCTAGTTGCTGCATGTCTTCATTTTTTTGTGGAATATTACAGATCATATTTCTAATCAACCAGCACTGTAGTATTTTAAGAGAGTCCATTTTTTCTTTCATCCCTTTCTCTAATAACTATTCAATTAATTCCTTTTCCTACTAATATATAATACTCCCTGTCATATAATTACTGAACATTTCAGTCATGACAGTTTGATTTATTTCAACAAATCTCAGGGTTTTCCTGAGCTTCCTCAGTGATGCTATTTGACTGTAAACCTGTCAACACCTAACACATTTGTTTTTAAATGAAATGAGACCTCTTTGGAATAATAAGCCTCAACTGTATTTTGTATCTCCTAATTTAGATAATTTATTTAAAGAATGGAATTTATGTTTTGACTAATATGTGGAGTGATTTACCCAACTATGTGTTGAAATATGACCTTTTCTTTCTGTTTTCTTTGTGAGCCTTACATTACTTTCTATGCAACTTTATTCATCAATTTAGGCAAATTGTTTCAGTATAGTGGGCAGATAATTAGTTTTTATGACATGGTAATCACCATCACCAACCAAACATAGGCACTGATTTTAAATGCTGCTGATTTACACATTTGAAATATAATGAAAATGAGATTCATATTGAGAAACATTTATCAACCCAGAAAATGTTTCCCATCATGCAAATTTCAAGATTACTTAGCAATTTCCAATTTTCTACTTTGAATAAAGCTGTTCATTTGTGCTATTTCCAAAATTTGTTATTCAAATGCTGGAAAGAATTAAACCCCATTTATTATATGACAATACTACATGAGTATGTTAGTTACCACAACATTAAAATTGAGAGACATTCCCTAATATTCTTCGGGTTTACTTACATGTTAGAAACATGTTGTTTTAAGCACAATCACCACTTTTAGCAAACAAAACAAAAAACACAAAAAAATCCAGTAACTCAGTAATGGCTTCACATTTTAAAATAAACTATCATTTGGGTCAAGCAAGCCCATATCTTATTAGCAAGGGTTTCAAACTATATTTATTAACCTATTTAAAATTTAAATCTAAAACAGTTAATTTATTATTTTGATAATGATTCAAAATAATTAGTAATGTGGTTTCTGTTGCTTTAATTTTTAACTTTGTAATTGCTTTGAGCAATTGTATGGACTGCAGGTCCATTTTTCCAACTAAATTGGTATGAACAAGAAAGGAAGATAGACCATGGTAACTGAATGAATAATCTAATCCTGAATTGACTACATGCTGATATCAAGATGTGTCCTCAACCACTAATTAATTGAAAATTCAAATCTATTACACGCTCATTAATTATACTTCAGCCTTAAATTCACATTGCAGCCTAGGTTCACTGCAGTTTATTCATCCTTACAGAATGTGGATCATTAGTTTTATGATAATGCATAGAAAATGCATTTTACTTATTGTAACAAGCCAGAAATAGGATATCTTTATCTACTTGATTTGAACAATTACAAGCCCATCATTTAAATAACATATTTTATTCCATGTCAGTCCTTACCTCTTAACTGGCAATGCAGACCAGATTACTTAAGAATTGTATGGCCAGAACTGTATGGCACTCTGTTTTGGAGTCAATACTTGAGTTTCAATGTCACATTTTTTTTGATCAGGTTTTATTAAACATAATAAATCTCATACTTTATTGATACTACTATTTACAAGATACTATTCATTATTTTTGCTGAAGATGTTGGAATGTCCTGTATCTATTGCCTCAGAATATGTCATTTCCTTTCCCCATTATAGAATTAGATTTACTGCTAAATGAATTTTACTTCCAGGTGACACAATCACAACTACTAGCTGATTTTTGCATGACAGTGTTTGGTTTCAATTCCATATGCCTTTCAAATTATTATAAAATTAAACTAAATAGAGTTTAAACTAAATCAAACGTGATTATGAAATCATTGTAGCCAAATCCAGCTGTAATCCAGTAGTGTGAGGATAAGACAATGCAAATTCTCCTTTATCAAACAGAATGCAAAATAAAAAAAGTTGGAGTCAAGCGATTCACCTTTAAGCAATTTATTTGTGATTATCACCAGTAAAAGCAACTTACTTAAAACTTCTCCTTATATCTTCTGCAGGGATACTCATGAATATGTGTTTGCAAGTCCTAAAAGAAAAATTAATATATAGCTGGAGAAATGTTAAAATATGACATTTTTATTTCAAAAAAATATGTTTATTATTAATCTGATTTAAACTGTGTGGTTAGCATAGAATTAAAATGCAAAATAAGCAGTATCATAAAATCATATGAAACATATAATCACAAATGAGGACATAATCAATGACTATGCCAAGACTGATTTGTGGTCAGGTACCTCCATTCTCCCAATTCATCCAGGTCAATGGGTGTTCTCTTCTTCCAGTGTGGTTTATTGGATCCATAATATCTGCACAACTAGTGAAAGCCAACTCTGCCTGCCTCAGAATTCAGATTTCTTTGGATGCATTACTCAGAACATTGACATTCAGCCATCTCTCCTAGCTTTCTGCTCCACTTGGACACCCAGAACTCACATGGATGTCAATGGGAATTCCACCCCAAACAGCTGGCCTAAGCTGGGATGCCTGAGGTCCTCCTCAGCCAATACAGATCCCCCAAACATTGGGCCTCCTTCTGAGCCTTTGGTCATACTGCTGCTGCCGGGGCCATCTCCGCAAGGGGACGAAATACTTGCAAGTCTTCGGCAGGACTCGTGCTGGGATTGGCAGCCGCTTTCCCCTCTTTCTACATCTTTTGGTCTTCCCTGAGTCTTCCCTGCTCTCCCAAGGAGTCAATTGGCAGCTGGGGCTCAGGACCCTGGAGACTGGCTCCAGCTGGAGAAGAAAGTTAGGAGAGATGGCTTAATGTCAGTGTTCTGAGTAACACATCCAAAGAAATCAAAACTCTGATGCAGGCAGGTCCCTCAAAGAACATATTTGTTGGATACATCATATTAGCACAGCTAGTAAAAGCCAACTCTGAAGTTTCCTGCAGTAATAACATTGTTCTGACCCAGCTCTCCAAACATGATAAACCTTCTGATGTGATCTCAAAAGATTCCTTTGTTTGGAATGCCAGTGGCCTCAGCAAAAAGTTTTTCTTACAAGCTAACAAGTCTGTCTGGCTGGAAGATGAATAGTTGTCTGCCACATCTATTCATCTCCTTCCCCTGCCTTTTGTCTCCAGAGCTAAGGTAGGTCTCATTAGCAGCAGTGGCTCTTCCTTCCCCAGGATCCCAGGGTTCCCCAGGGTTTCCACAGCTTTCCCCTTCTTTGCCTTCTGTGCAGCCATGTGTCAGGCACTGGACCCAGCTGTTCCTCTTCTTCTTCATCAGCCATCTCCAGACTTGGAAGCTGTTGACTCTCCATCTGAGGGCTGATGGATAGCTCAGGCGCCACCTCTCTCTCTGCCAGCTCCATTCCCTTTTCCCCCTCGGAACTCCCAGGTTGCCCTAATGCTGACCCTGACTCCCAAGCTTCTTCCTCCTCCTCTGATTTGGCTGTAGGAGGGGCTGATGGCTGACAGACCACAACAAGCATCATTAAAAGAATAACTGCTTTCCTTCCCAATTGTCCCAAGTCACATTGTCAAATTAAAACAGTTGGTAGGTTCAGACATTCTTCCCCCCTTCAACCGCCACCTGTTGGGATGACCTTGGTTCCCATGAAAAGGCTTATTGTTGTGTCTGCAGATGGTCTATCTCTTTCTACCCCAGAGTGTGTGATAACTATGAAGCAGCTATGAAGCAGAAAAAGATGGCTTCAGTCATGTTCAGTTCAAAATTGATAGTTTTACCTTCCTCCTGAAATCAAAAAGAAGTTTCTGGTAGTGTAAGCATAGAAAGCATTAGCTCATCCTCAACCACCTCCCCCCATTCCCAAGGGGTTCTTTTGATTTCTGACAGGTATTTGTCAAAGAATTTTTTAGTTAACCAATCTACTTTCACGTCTTTGCTTTTTACCTAGGTGGCTTCTGAAAATGGATATCCCTTCTGGACTCTAAAAACTTTTTTACTTTATAATGAGTTTTTTCTTGCACTACAATTGGTTTTAGAGCTGCCCAGGCTACTGGCCTCAGCTGAGACCCTATTACTGGTCTCAGCAGACTGCTATGCAAAAATGGATGCACTTTCCCTCATATTATTTTTTATTTGTCTCTTAGGTAAGAATCCATCTTGATCTGAGTATATAAAGTGATTCAAATATCTTTTAAGTTTTTCTGCCATTATTGAAGCAAATATTTTATTATCAGCATTTAACAGGGATATTGATCTATAGTTTTTAACTTGTTGTAGGTCAATGTCTTCCTTGGTATGAGTGTAACATATGCCTCTGTCCAGGAATTAGGAACTTTGTTATTTTATCAATACTTCATTCATTACTTCAAGCATTATAGTACAAATTAGTTCCTGTAATGTCTTATAAAATTCTGCTGGTAGTCCATCCAGACCCTGGGCTTTCCCAATATTTTGCCTATTTATTGCTTCTGTCAGTTCCATCACTGTTATTTATCTTAGTTTCATCAGGTATTTTTGGTAATTCTGCCTCTCTCAGGTATTGCTGAATGTTCCCTTCTATGATTGCCTCTTTCTCATATAATTTCTCATAGTATTTCTGCACTATTTTTTCTTTTCTTCACTTCCATAACATAATGTTCCATTTTCATCTGTTAATTGTGCTATTCTTTTCGATTCTCTCTCTTTTTTCAATTTGTATGCTAACCATTTGCCTAACTTATTGGCATTTTCAAAAAAGTTTTGTTTAACTCTCCTAATTTTTTGCCCCAATTATTCTTTTTCCGTTAGTCCCATATTATGTTTGATTATATCCATTTGATTTTTAAGATTTTTATGCTGTAGATTCCATTGTAATCCCTTTTCCAATTTCTTATAGTCTGCTAAAATCTGTTGTGTTTGTCTTTTTAAAAATATTCCTTTCTTCTTGTATAAGTAATAGTCATGCCTCTGACATAGGCCTTCATACATTTTGTAGTGAAGTTTCCTCCTTTTTATTTTCTTTTAAAAAGAAAGTCAATTCGTTTCCATGTTATTTATGAATTCTTTTTCTTTCAGAATTGAATTATTCAAAATCCATCCATTAACTCAATCCATCTTGATCTTTTCCTTTGACCCATACATTTGATTCATATTGAATTATGGTCTGCCCAAAAACTTGTTTCAATATTAACTTCTTGTATGTTTGAGATCAAATCAGTTGATATCCAAATCATATCTATTCTTGACCATGATAAATGTCTATTGGAGTAAAATGTATATTATCTGTTCTTACTGTTCAGTTCTCTCCATATGTCTTTAATGCTCAATTCCTCAGAAAGAAAGATTTTGGCAACATCTTTTTATTTTTTTAATTCACTTTCTGTGTTTTATAATCCAATCCTGTGACTAATAGCTAATTAAATCTCTAAGAATGCATATCTTATCATATTCCAATTCAGTTATCTTATTATGTAACTTCTTATAAAAGTCATCTTGTTTGTTATTTGGTGCATATATTGCTATTAAGAATATCTTTGAGTTATCTGTTTTTTCACCATCAATATTCTTCCTTCTTCATCTGTAAAAAATAGTTTGGCTTTAATTGTATTTTTAATGTACAAGATTACTCTTCTCTTATTTTGTTCTGCCAATGATGTATATTATTTTGTTCTGCCAATGATGTATATAATCTGCCAATTCTAGAACAATTCAAAAAATATGCATATTGTTTTTTAGTACCAATAAAAATTGAGAAGTAATGCTATCATGTAAATGGAGCATCAGGCAGATATAAACAAGTACCTTAAAGTTGTTTATGGCCCTCAAAGACTCGGGATTGAAACAAGTATCAGTTCTTGCAAGAATGCAAAAGCATACCAAGATGTAATTGTACAGACACTGCACTTTGTACAAAACATATTGTCAGTTATTGTATTATTTAGATAATACCTTTTATATAAAGGTATGCCATTTCAATTCAGTTTTACTTGTAGATGTACCACATAAACATTTAAACACAATGATGCAAGAAATCTTCACTAAAATTTATTGAATTTGCCAAAAGCACTCTGAAGTCTGTAATTGCAGATTAGTTGTCCAAATCTGCTACAGGTACTTTTAAATGTTTTCTTGCTTGCCTTTTGAAAAGCTTGATTGCCATCTTGTGGCTATAAATGTAAACTACAATAATAGTTTCTTCATTAAATATAGAGGAATAACATACATCAAGTATAAAAACATTTAATACCACACATTAACAAGGTTAATTAAATGCCTAAATTTATATTGAAATTTATATTTAGACATTGGATGGATGATCAAAGTATATCTCCTATCAATCTTGCAATTTTCTTTTTGTTAACTGGACCATCATAAGAGTCAATTAGCAACAAATATTGCCTTTACTTTTATATTTCTCTTTCTTAATTTCCAAGATAATATGGTTTATATTTTCTCTACCCTAAAATCATACAGAAGATCGCATATGTATGTTAGATAATACAGGGTTGAAAAAAATATATCTGATAAAATGTCCTATATATATTTGTATGTCCTGTGTGCTACTTTTCTGAATTGTAAGTAGCCCAGAGTCATTGACTGAGATGGATGATGAAAGAATTTGAATAAATAAAATATCTCTTTCTTTGCCTTTTTTCCAAAAAGAATTAGTCTCATAGTATCAGATTGTAAAACCACATATTAGATTCTCAATTAAGAAAAGAACAGAATTCTTTATTGGCCTAGTATGATTGGACACATAAGGAATTTGACTTGGTGCAAATGCTCTCAGTATACATAAAATAAAAGATACATTTGTCAAGAGTACAACACTTAATGATAATCATAGGGTACAATAAACAATCAAATTACACAAGGAAACAGTCAATATAAATTGTAAGGATACAAGCAACAAAGTTACAATCATACAGTCACAAGTGGGAGGGGATGGGTAATAAGGAGTGAGGATAAGATTAATAGTAGTAGTATTTCAGACTTTGTAAATAAGTGAACAGTGTTGAAGGAATTATTTGTTTAGCAGAGTGATGGCTTTTGGGGAAAAAATGTTGTTATGTCTAGTTGTTCTGGTGTGCAGTGCTCTATAAGGTCATTTTGAGGGAAGGAGTTGAAACAGTTTATGTCCAGGAAGTGAGGGGTCTGTAAATTCACAGTCCTCTTTTTGACTCATGCAGTATACAGGTCCTTGATTGAAGGCAGGTTAGTAGTAATTGTTTTGTTTTTTTGTTTTTGCAGTCCTAATTATCCTCTGAAGTCTGTGTCTGTCCTGTTGGGTTGCAGAACCAAACCAGGCAGTTATAGAGGTGTAGATGCCATTTTTGAGATAAAATTGTTCAGCTGGGTTACGGAACTCCAAACTTGGCAACTTTAAGACTTGTGGGAACCCTAGGGACATTCTGCACCAGTGGTATCAAACTTGCATTGTGACAGTGAGTTTCACAACTTTTTTCTGCATCCAGAAAAATTAATGCAACCTGTTCAACTGTTGGAAGAAAAATACTTCTGGGTTCAGTTCCAATAAATTAGCACCTACCTCTCTTCTAGAAAATTGAAATATCCTAGGAAATATTAAAAAGACAGAATATTTCCCCTAAAAAGAGTAGAAAATCAGAAGCAGAAACTCACCTCAGAAGTAGAAGGTCACCCCCACCTTTGTTAATGGATGGGCCATTAAGGCCTGGGCCAGAATACTTTACATAACAAAGATCCAGGTAAACTATAGCAATTGCTCAAAAGCCTTTTCAGTGCATCATCATCCAGCAAGGCTCAACCAAGTTTGGAGCTCAGGACAGCCTACAGAGTTGCCCCTGTATGGCCTCATGGGAGTCTGACAACCAAAATCCTGTATATAATCCTGTAAAATGTTTTTAAGTCTTTCAGCTAAAATAGATGTAAAGTGTTTGTAGTCATTATTAAGAACAGAATTTGTCCTATAATTCTTCACAAAAGTTAAATCTTAGGGTATTAAAATGTAGGCATCCTTCCAAGAGTTCAGTATAGGGTTCCCTTGCCAGTATAGGGTTCCCTTATAAAACAGTAGAATTCATTAAATCCTTCATCAAAAAAAGTAGTTGATCTTCAAAATGTTTATAAAATCCCCACAGTAGACGATCTGGTTCTGGAGCATTGATTGTTTTATCTTTTTAAATTGCTTCTATTATTTCAAAAGTTGTTATTGAACTATTCAAAGTTTGCTTGTAGTTTTCAGATAGTTTAGGAAGATTTTTAGTTGTTATATATTCCTCCATAGTATTTAAAATATTTCTTTTTCTTTGTATAAATTGATATAATAATTCCAAAAAAAAAGGTTCGAATATTTTTGATATCCATTTAAGTCTTATTCACCTCTTGCTTGGTCATCATCTTCTTATCTGTCTGTTTACTTAGTTTGTGTTCCAACCATTTCCCTGGTTTATTTGCAAATAAATCCAATAAATAATAAATCAAAAAATAAATAAATCCAAAAAGTATTATTTTGTATATTTCAGTTTGCTTTCTGAAACAGAACAAAGAAATTTATTGTTGCAATAATTTTAGTTGATTAAGTACGTTACAATCTTCTGGTGAATTCTGGACTTCCCTCTCCTTCAGTTTAATTTATTGTAACTTATTTTGGATTTTTCATCCATCTTCCTCTTACTCAGGGGTGGGATTCTACCAGTTCGCACCTATTCACTAGAACCAGTTGATAACATTCTAAGAAGTTCTGAGAACTGGTTGTTAAAAGAAATTACTGGCCGAAGGAAGGAAAGCAGGAAGGAAACATTCTGATGTTGCTTACAGAAACTGCTTCTCCATTAACCCTTATTACATTCTTGGCAGGACTTCCTGTCTCAGGAATGTCTCTGGAGATTTTCCCCCTCCTTTGCTGGTACTTTGCTTGTGTGGAGTGACCATTCAAAGTTACAGTGGCACTGAAAAAAGTGACTTATGACCATTTTTCACACTTACAACTGTTGCAGCATCCCCACAGTCACGAGAGGCATGCCTCGATGTGAGTGATGTTGAGTTGGCCACGCCCAGCCAGTAACATGACCACCAAGCCATGTCCACCCAGTCACATGACCATGAAGACACACCCACCAACTAAGCCACGCCCACAGAACCGGTTGTTAAAAAAAATGAATTCCACCCCTGCTCTTACTTTCTTGTTGTATTATATAAAATGCCCTCATATCACAGTCTTATAAGCATTTTGAAATACCTGTTTACATTCTTTAACTATCTGTGGGCTCTGCAAACAGACTCATTTAATTTTCATTTAAAAGAATGAAGATCAAATTTAAGGTATAAAAACACTGGATAATGGTCAGAAAAAGTCTTTGGAAGAATAACTTTAGTTGCTTTGTGAAATAGATTTTTTGTAATCCAAATCTATATATAATTTCTATATAATCCCACCAAAATGGATTTTAGTCCTTGTGATTCAATTTGCACAATTACATATCTGCCTTGATTATCAGCTAACAATAAATGTGAATGTAATTGAGGTTTTATATATAAAACTACCCCATTAATTTTTTTCTTTGAATTAGCAGAAATAAATTCCATTTATTTATTAAATTTATTAAATTCTTTCTGTCAGTCTTTTTAATCTGAGTTTCCTGAAGACATATTGTATCATAGTTCACTTTTTTCAAATAATGGAATAACTTTTTTCTCTTCTATAGGAAATTTGTCCCATTAACATTCCATGTTAAAATATTGCAATCCATCTTGTCATGAAGAGGAAATTCTAGGGATTCCAGCTGAGGCTCCCATCTCCCTGTCCCTGATAAGCATCAGATTTCTTTTTATCCTTTTCTTTCTGATCTTTATCTTTTCAAAAATACAATCCATGTTTTTTCAAAAAGTCTTGAGCTTTAAGGACTGAGTTTAGCCTATACCACTGATTTCTAAAGGTAAAGATAACCTGTTCCAACTTATCTCAGCTTTTGTTTCAAGAGATCTGTCAGGGAAAAATATTCTTTGTGTTTCCTTTATATTATAATTGTAATTTCCCTGAATGTTTACACCTCTTTTCCAGAAACATTAAATGTTAAAATACAAGAGAAAAGTTGATTGGATAGGATAAAAGTAACCCTCTGTTGCTCAATAAGTCAACTACAAAGCTTGTTTGAAGTTAGATAACCAAATCCAGATACCCTAAGAAACCTTTTCTTATCAGGAGATAGTTTCCAGCCATCCTTCTGCATAGTATCTTTTCAGTTTTGGAATGTGCAGTCTGTAATGAGCCTAAACATAATTTCAAAAGTGAGAAAATAAATCATGGTACTTATTGCAGATCTTCCAATGTACCCTTTTTGCTACTTTGTCATTGCTGTTGTTTATAATCTTGCAGCAGCTAACTAGGTGGTCCCCTATTTTTTCAGCTTCTTTGTATAGGTGGCACTTGTTATCTGTTGCTGTCTTCTGAATTTTGGCTTATAAAACATTTGTTCTTAAGGCATGGTCCTGTGCAACCAGAATCTGTCTCTTTCTTCAATTTACTTTATTTTTATTTATTTATTTTATTTCGTCAAGCAACTATTAGATAGCAGATATAAGTATAAACATGGTTATGAAATGGATACAAATAAGAAAAAAGAAAGAAACAATAGGACAGGGATGGTAGGCATGTTGGTGCTCTCAGGAAAGGGGTAAGGTCAATAGTAGATAGTCTAAAGTTAACGTTTTTTGGGTTTGGGGAAGAAAACACAGAATCAGAGAGAGTATTCTAGACATTGACCACTCTATTGCTGAAGTCATATTTCCTGCAATCAAGTTTGGTGTGGCTTACCTTGTATTTGTATCTATTGTGTGCTCTTGTATTGTTGAGGTTGAAGCTGAAGTATTCATTGATAGTTAAGACATTGCAGTAGATAATTTTAGGTACTATTCTTAAATCAAACTGAAGGTGGCGTAGTTCTAGGTTGTCTAGGTCTAGAATTTCAAGTCTGGTGGCATAAGGTATTCTGCAATGGGTAGAGGAATGGAGAACTCTTCTTGTGAAATATTTCTGGACTTTCTCAATTGTATTAATATCAGATATGTAATGCAGGTTCCAGACTGATGAGCCGTATTCAAGAATTGGTCTTGCAAATGTTTTGTATACTCTAGTTGGTAGTGTGATATCACTGGAGAAAAAGCTATGCAGGATTAGGTTAACAACTCTTAATGCCTTTTTGGCTATGTAGTTACAGTGGGCTCTAGCACTTAGATCATTTGAGATGAGTACTCCAAGATCCTTGACAAAGTTTGGGTCACCAACAAGGTTTTGACTATTCAGCTTGTATTTTATTTTCTGATTTTTTTTGCCAATATGTAAGACAGAGCATTTATTTGTTGAGATTTGAAATTGCCATTTGTTTGACCATTCTGACACATAGTTGAGATCTTTTTGAACAGTAGCAGTATTGTTGGTGGTGTTGAATAGTTTTATATCATCAGCGAAAAGAATGCAGTTGCTCTTAATATGATCACAGAGGTATTTATGTAGAGTATGAAGAGAGATGGTCCTAGAATGCTGCCTTGGAGGCCAGCACTGTTGACAGGTACAAGATTTGATAGGACACTCCCAATTTTGACCATTTGTTGCCTGTTTGACAGGAAAGCTTCTGTCCAGTTATGTCCAGAGATACCATAAGATTTTGATTTTAGGAGTAGTTTGTCATGTACTACTGAATCAAAGGCTTTACATAAGTCTATGTAAATTGCATCAATTGCTTTGCCCTGATCAGGTTGTGTAGTCCATATGTTTTTGCAGTGTAAGAGTTGCAGATTACACGATAGTTTTTTTCTGAAACCAAATTGTTTGTCAGAGAGTAGGTTGTTTGTCTCTACATGGAAAATAATGAGCTGTTTAATAATTGATTCCATGACTTTACAGGTGATGCAGCATAAAGAAATTGGTCTGTGATTTTCAACTAGGCTGGGGTCTCCCTTTTTGAAGATGGGGATGACTGTGGCTAATGACCATAGGTTTGGCAAGGAGCTGGTCCTGAAAGATTTTTCAAAGATTATGTTCAGAGTTTCTGCTATGGCAGTGGATAGCTTTTTAAAGAAGTAAGCACAAATTCTGTCTGGTCCAATAGAGATGATTTTAGATTGCGTAGTGCTTTTTCAACATTGTCTTCTGGAAAATCAATATGTATTAGATCATTGTAATTGTCTGTGGTTCGACTAGGAAATACTGGGCATGATCCGTTGCTATTTACAAATACTGAGCCAAAGAATGTGTCAAAGAGGTTGACTTTAATGGTGTCATCGCTGCAGTCTTTACCATTAGGTCCTTTCAGGGGTGGGGTAGACCTTGAATGTTTTAGTTTGTTGTTTACAAAATTGTAGAAAGTGTGGGTGGAATTGGTGTGTAGAAGGTTTTCCTCTTGTTTAATGTGATAATTAGTGCATTCAGTCTTTATCTGGTGGCATAAATTTTTGTATTGGTTTTTACAGTTGGTAATGTGACCAGATTTGTTTTTCCTCCAAAGGGATTTCTTTTTGGACTGGAGCTTCCTTATTGTTATGGGCAGATTGTTTTTTCTGGTTCTGGGAGTTGTTATTGGTACATATAGTTTGATGACTCTTTTGACTTAAAGTAAAATACGTTGTAATGGTCTTCAACAATATTGCATGCAGTGAAAAAAGTACTTACTTTTAGATATTGCCAGATCTTTTTATTATCTGCTTTCCTTGCTATTTTTTTTTTTTTTATTGCACTGGCCCTATGTTGGTTTATCTTCTCATGCCTTCTTTCTGTTCTTTATTTGATTTTTCTTGTAGGCCAGTTTGGTCTCTCTAGTACTCAGTAAACCTTCCCGATATACTAGCTTCAGTGCATCTTCACTATCCTTCTGATATTCTTCCTAGAATGTCAATGTATCAGTGTGGCATATTTTGAAAGAAAAATCCGATTTGGTTCCAATCTGGCAGATAGATGCTGAAAATAAAATGGAGGCAGGCCTCATGAAAATAAGGTCTCTGTTTATTTGGTTTTACAGAAATTTTAGTGAAAGCAGCATGTTTCTGGGGTGACTGACAAAATAGGATTGGGATAGGTAGGATTTTATACATTCTTTCAGGCTTTATGATTGAGATGCCGGTTCCTGTGTAAGACTGTGTCCTTTAATATTTTACTGCCTATTGCCAGATTCCTATGGGATCATCTAGAAATAATGGCTGGGTCCTCAGGCAAAAGGGGAAATACAAATCCTGGGTGTTTGTCTGAACAAATCCTTTCCGCTTGCCTAATTGTGTTGCTTATTTGGAGTCTCTTTGCTTATAAATTAGTTGGCCCTGTTAAAGTAAGATTTACTTTATATAAAATATAAGATAAGATTGACCCAGTCTTTCTGAATGGATACAAAATCTCCATTCCAAAAGACCAGCCTCTTCAAGCTTCTATTGCTTGTTGTCCTACCCCTTATCTATGGCAGGAAGACAGGAGCTGCTTTCTGCATTTAAGAATACATTATGGACAATAAAATTGGAATAATGCAAGAGATGATGGCGAAGAATGAACAGAAATTGATAACAATGGAAGCCAGAACTGAATGTGTGGAAAGGAAGTGAGAAGAAACAGAACAGAACTGGAAAATATTGTACTGGGAACTCCGGGAGTCAGTGATTCATTTGGAACTGGTAAAAGTGGCATTCATCCTCAGATTCCAGAACATCACTGAAGATAGGAAAGAAGATCTACGTACCTTCATAACAGAAATGATTGCAGAAGCTCTCCAGAAAGGCAAACAAGAGGTTTTGAAAGATATAGACAAGGTCTATGGAGTACACACACATTATGTGCGCAAGCATAAACTATCAAGAGAGGTCCATGTATGGTTCATGAGAAAAACAATGAGAGATTGTTATATGGAAAGATTAGAGATGAGCCTTTAATCTATTAAGAAACCGAGGTGGTGACTCTGACACAAATACCCAGGAGGGTTAGAGAGCAGAGGAGGAACTACCAGTTTTTAAAATCCCAACTGATTAAAACCAGGATCGCGTTTAGGTGGCTCACCCTGGAAGGACTTTTAATATCTTGGCGGGAAAAGAAGTACAAAATTGATTGCCTGGATAAAGCACATGATTTTCATGAGCGTTACCTGGGACTTGAAGAAGAGCAAGGAAGCATGGAGGATCTGGAGAGCAGGAGTCAGGAAGAGCAAACATCAGAGGAAAAGGAGATGGAATGGGAAAGAAGAGAATGGAAGAGTTGAGAGGAAGAAGAAAACAACAGGCCCCAAATAGAACTTAGAGCAAGAAAAAAAACAAGAGTCACTTAGTAAAATGGACAGAGAAATTACCCAATTGTCAATTAACATAAATGGTTTAAACTCATTAATAAAAAGGAAACAGATATTTGTAAAACTCCAGAAGCAAAATGCCAATGTCATATATATGCAAGAAGTCCATATCTCAAAACAAGAAGCAGATCTTTTAGAATTCCCCAAATTAGGTACATTATATTTTTGGTTTGACAAACCAAAAAGAGAGAGGTATTGTGGTCGATATAAAAGATTGGCTAAACCTAAGTCAAATTTATAATGATGAGGATGGAAGGATGTTATTTATATAAATTACTTTAGATCAAAAGAAGATACTGTTGGTAATAATACATGCTCCAAACACAAATCAGAAAGAATTTAATGGTAAACTTCATCGGAAGATAAAAGAAACAGGCATATGTATATATTGTAGGAGACTACAATGCAGTACCTGACATAGAAAAAGATTACAAAAGTAGCAAAAAGAATAAAAAAAAAAGGAGAACACTTCCAACTGTATTCAACAGAATGGCATCAGAATTGAATTTGAAAGATGTTTGAAAGGAATTAAATGCTCTCGAAAGACAATTCACTTTTTTTCTCAATCCCCACAAATCATGGTCTAGAATACACCTGGTATGGATGGACTCAGAATTAATGGAAAATATAGAAGAAATTGAGATTTTGCCGAGTACCTGGGCCGATCACAATCACAAAATCAAATGGAGAGGAAAGAGGAGAACTGAAAGGTGGACTTTTAATAAAAACTTGTTAAGAGATAAAGAATATATTTGAATGGTAGAAAAAGAATTTAAAGTATTTTTTGAAATCAACTTGAAAGAGCAGACAGCAGTGCAAATTTATGGGATACAACAAAGGCTTATGTAAGGGGCCAAACAATAGCGTACGCTGCAAAAAGAAAGAAAGAAAGAAAGAAAGAAAGAAAGAAAGAAAGAAAGAAAGAAAGAAAGAAAGAAAGAAAGAAAGACAGGAGAAATTGAAAAAATTGGAAGCTGACAAAAAGAAAGACCCTCATTTCTCAAAAGAGAAATGGACCTGGTGAAACATGAAATAAACTTAAATCTACAGGAAGAAAGGGCCAGAAAACTTAAGCAAAACTATTTTGAGAACACAAATAAACCAGGGAGATAACTGTCACACAAGTTAAAGAAGGAACGGGAAAAAAGAACAATAGCAGCATTAAGAGATGAACATGGGAGCTTATGTTCCCAGATAGTTCAAAAGAAACTCATTGCCCAAACGTTTTTTACTAATCTGTATACCCAGGAAGAAATCCCAGAGGAGGACATCATTCAATACCTCAAAGAAAAGAACTTACCTATAATATCTGATGCCGCAAAAGAAAAAAAAATTGGGAAATAAAAAACGAATAAAACCCCTGGACCAGACGGAATACCATCAGAGTTCTATAAATAATTTCAGGAGTCATTGGAGGAAAATGCTGGACTTGTATGACGAGGCTCTAGAATGAGCCAAAATACCGAAGACTTGGACAGAGGTATATGCATATGCATAATTATACACAGGGAACAGACGGATCCCCAGCAAATAAAAAACTATAGACCGCTCTTGCTCCTAAATGTGGATTTTAAGATTGTAGCCACGATAGAGTCTGAAAGTCTGAAAAAGATATTAAGTGAAATTATTCATTCTGACCAGAATGGCTTTTCTCTCAAATAGACAGATGAAGACCAACACAAGACTGATTATGGATGTCCTGGAATACTACGAGATGATCCAAATGAACCAATGGCACTGATGTTATTGGACACCCAGAAAGTGTTTGACAACCTAAACTGTCACTTTCTCATTGAACAACTGTCTAAGATGCAATTTGATGAAAAATTCTTGGGACTTATTAAAACAATCTATACCATAACAAACTGCAAAAGTTATAGTGAATGGAGAAACCATGGATGGTCTAGAAATAAGCAAATGAATGAGGCAAGGATGCCCACTAGCCCCATTACTATATATACTATCACCAGAAGTATTGTTGATTCAGATAAGACAAAATCAGGATATTAAAGGACTGACTAAAAAAGAAGAGTATAAACTCCAAGCCTTTTCCAATAACATGGTATTTATCATGGAGGACTCAAAAGAAACAAGTTCTACACTAATAAGAGAAAGAAGAGATTTGGCTTATGGCAAAAAGTTCATCGATAAAAGAAGACAACTGTGATAAACTGATACTTCAAATTCAAAAAGATCTAGATAATTGAGCTAAGATACAATTGTCATTGCTGGGGAGGATAGCAACTGTAAAAATGAATGTTTTACCCAAATTATTATTTTTGTTCCAAATGGTGCCATTCAAGTTAGGAAGGAATTTCTTTGAGGATTCAAACAAAAAAATAGCGAAATTTATTTGGCAGAAGAAAAAAGCCCAGATAAAATATAGATTACTGCAAGATAGCAGAAGCAAAGGAGGATTTGGCCTTCCAGACTTTGAACTATATTATCAGGTGGCAATAGCTACATGGCTCAAAGAATTGATTAATCTGACAGATAAAAGAATATTAACAATAGAGGATCAGGACCTGCAGCTTGGATGGCACATGTTTCTTTGGGATGGGAAAACCAAGTTCCATACTTATTTCCAAAGACACTGGGTAAGAGACACTGCATTATTGGTTGGGAGAAATTAAAAAAGAACCACCATGTGAAAATACTGCTATGGCTATCGACAGTGGAAGTGCTAATGTACCCAAAACAAACCTAAACAAAATGATCAAATATAAAGTTCTTCTAAATGAAAATGGACAATTAAAAACACAAAACCAATTAAAGCTACAGGGAATTGAAATAGGATGGTGGCCTTACTTTCAGATCCAAACACATTATAAAAAAGATAAGGATCAATATGGTTTCTGTACAACACAGCAAGAATTAGCTAAAATATTATGAGGGGTTGAAAAAAATGATTAGTAAAAAATATAATTATCTATTGGACTACAAAATGATAGAGGAAACTGTTAAAGAAAATATGATAATCTGGGATAAAAACTTGGGCCACAGCATTGATTTGGAATAGTAGGAATGTATCTGGCAGATAAATTATAAGCTAACATTATCTGTCTCCTACAAAGAAAACTTATATAAAATGTTTTACCATTGGTAACTCCACCCAGTGCGAAGAGCTAAAATGTTCCCAAGTATGATAGCCAAATGCTGGAGATGTAACCATAGTCAGGGAACGTATTTTCACATGTGATAGACATGCCCTCAAGCACGAAGATACTGGCATAAAATTAAATCTGGTTAGAGGAGTTAATGGAACAGAGAATCAAACTTAAACCAGAAATCTTCCTGTTAGGCATATTAGAGCCTAATCTGAATAAAAAACACCAAAGCTTAATACTCCATATTATAACTACAGCTAGAATTTCCTTTGCCCAAAATTGGAAATAGGCCATCCCCCGAACCACAATAATTAATAAGATATACAAATGCACAGAGATGGACAGATTGACGAAGATATTGAAAAATAAAGAAGATATTATATAACTATAAGATATGAGATATTTGGTACGAATGGATAAGGAAAAGACGTAAAGGCGTCAAAATGATAATGTATGAGAAATCATAAAGTAATAAGGCTCATGTGTAAATTAATTTATATAACTGCATAGGTATAAAATGCTTAGAATGATGAAGAATGAAGATTTAAATTCAGAGGTGGATAACACAGTAACAGGATATTTATAAAGGTAAACACTGTTATAGTAACGTTGCAAAATGTGGAAATTTGTTTTTGATTGTTGAAACATTGAATAAACAAAATTGTTTTTTAAAAAAGGATGTTTCTCCATTTCTCCTTTGTGGAAATATAATATACTGCCTCTTTTATTATTCCCCAAAATATTTCATTCTCTAGGATGGGGGCTTCCCATCATTATCATCATTGTTAAATTCATATGTCACTGTTTACAAATCATACTGAAATAACAAAAATAATCCAGTGTAAAGAATTAACACACATAAACAGTTACATAATACATAAGAGTCACAAGAATAAAAAAGTTAATAATAATGTTAGCAATTGTTTAAGAATTATAAACAAAATTTATAAAGTAGATGCTATTAATTATCATAATTAAGGTACTTTATTTGTGTACTTTTCCTTCTTCTATTTAAGAAAACTCAATGTTTATTGTGCCACAAGATGGTGGTATGAATCCACACTACTACAAACAATTTAATATAAAACATAGAGGTAATCAGACTTTCATTAGTATTATAGAGTCCGCATAACCAAATTATTTGATACAGAAAATGCACATATTTCTATCAAGAAACTGTAATTTTGCAGCAGAAATGTTTTTCAGAAGATTTTCCTATCTTTTTCCTTCATTAGTATCAGATTCTAGGAAAGTGTTAGGTATTAGGACAGATACACTGAGATCCTGCATTTTACAATATGAAATTTGCAAAATTAATTACATGGTGTGGATGTTTATCTTTTCTAAAAAAAGTTTTAATTACCATATTTTCTGTTTGTGATATAGCCCTATGTATATCATTTACATGAAAGAGTAAGCATTTTCTTTAGCTGTTTCTCATTTTTCCCCTTATACTTTAATAAAATTCCCTCTTATCTTTCACATTTGTAAGCTGAAGGCGTTGAATCTTACTTAGCGTTCCATCAATTAAAATTCATTCTATACATCAGTTTATTTTTGCTACTCTTCTATGTCTCATTCATATTTGTAACAGTAATTAAATACACTTAGTATTTAAATGGGATAGAAAAGTGCTACACTCTTAGGAAAATATTAATATAGAAATATAAAGATTTAAAATACAGAAATTAACAAGATAAACAGAAGTGGTTAAGTGATTTAACCCCCCCCCCCAAACTTGCAAAAAGAGGTGTGTGCGGATCTTTCAAAACTGTCCAAACCAGTCAATTTTTCTTTTAGTGGATTTTTACTATATTTAAAAAACCAGTTTAAGCAAACTTGACATTTCCCCCATCACAAAAAAATCCCCAACCCATGTCACACTGGCCAACGGATGCAAAAAGGACACAGCGGACAAGCAAAATGTTCCATCCGTTGTTATCCACTCTCAAAAGGGGCAAAAATTTGCATAACCGGAGCGGATAACACGGACGCGGGGAGGACGCAGGGCGGATGCAAAGCGGATGCGGAATGGAAGCCTAGCGGATGGAAGTGGATGGGAGCGGATGGGAGTGGGTGACACATCCGCAGGGCTTCTGGGGGGCCTCAGCAAAACAGACGCGGAACAGAAAGAGCAGATGCAGAGTGGACGCCGAATGGATGAAGCGGATGCAGAGCGGAAGCCTAGCGGATGCACAGCGGAAGCCTAATGGATGCCTGGTGTTCACTGCGCATGCAGGGAGGATGCATTGCATCAGCCCCGCAGATATAACGGAAGCAGCTCGGAAGCAGGTCGCCATTCAGAGGAAAGACCTGCTGCCAGACACATCGACTGCCTTGCCTGCCGTGCCTGCATGTCTGCCTACATGTCTGCCTGCCAGCCTTGCTACCAGCCTTGCTGCCAGCCTCCCTGCCAGCCTTGGTGCCAGCCTCCCTGCCAGCCTTGCTGCCTGCCTTCCTGCCAGCCTTGGTTCATGTCTGCCTGCCAGCCTTCCTGCCAGTCTTTGTTCATGTCTGCCTGCCAGCCTTGGTGCCTGCCTGCTAGCCTGCCTGCCAGCCTTCCTGCCAGCCTTGGTGCCTACCTCCCTGCCAACCTTCCTGCCAGCCTTGGTGCCAGCCTCCCTGCCACCCTTCCTGCCAGCCTTGGTTCCTGCCAGCCTCCCTGCCAGCCAGCAAACCCACAACCATGCGGAAGCACAGCAAGCCTCAGCCATCTGCTGCCAGCCCTAGCAAGAGGGACAGGGCTACCATCCCGCCCCCTGGCCCTCACTCTGGTTCTGCTGGGGCTTCTGCAGCATGGGCTCACTCTTCTGGGGCTGGGGCTTCTGCTGGTTCTGCTTCTGGAGGAGCTGATGACAAGCACTCCAGCACCAGCCACCTCCACAGCACCTGCCCCCTTCACCCCTGAGACTGAGCGACCAAGAGGAGTGCCAGAGACTCATTTTTGTCTTATAGCTTCTTGTTAATAAAGTCTATTTTTGATTCACACACTTGCTTCATTTCTTTTTTTTAATAAGGTCTTTCTGGAAACTTTTAGAAATGGTTTAAGCCTTTGCATGCTTGTGGGATGGGTAAGGATAGCTTTGGGATGGGTTAGGATACCTGTGGAATGGGTAATAGCTGTGGGATGGGTTAGGATAGCAGTGGGATAGATAAACCTCCAGTGCAAGCATAGTGGGACTGTATGGTCCACCCTCCCAGGTGCCACACCTACGGCCCTTTATTATCAATAATAATGTAATAATTATCCACACATGTCAACATAAACACAACTCTTTATTAAACGCCCTGTTCATTGTAGGCGAACCAAACATACATGGCCCAATCTCATCCGTGTGATGACACAGGCTGAAGGAAGCATCCATTAAGCATCTACCATCCTGTCTTTCCACTTCACTGCTCCAGCTGGGGAGTTGCACCAGTGTCTCAGGAGGTTGTGCTGCTTCTTTGCTTCATGTGAGGCTCTGTTGGAGCCTTGCACATCCTCAGTGTCGATCAGGTTTCGCCCTTGCCTCCATTCCCCAAGCACCATGTCCCCATTGGCTTGTTGGAGGTCCACGAGCCTGCTCTGCAAGACTGGGTAGCGGGTGCGCATGAGATTGTGCAGGATGCAGCAAGCTTCCATGATCCTCCTCACGGTCTCTGGGTAATGCTGAATGGTGGTGAGAAGTACCTGGAACCTGTTGGCCAGGATGCCAAAGGCGTTCTCCACCACCCGTCTTGCCCTGGACAGCCTGTAGTTGAAGATCCTCTCTTCACGGGTGAGGAGTCTGGAAGTGTAGGGCTTCATGAGGTAGGTTGTGAGGGAGAAGTCGTCATCCCCCACGATGAAGTAGGGCACATCTTGTGTGTCGTTGGGCAGAGGTTCTGGATCTGGGAAGCCCACGATGAGGTTGCATTCCAGCCCCTCCTTGAGGTGACTGGCGTTGTATACCTGGGCATCTGAAGAGGAGCCGTTGCCTGAAGCATCGATGTACATGAACTTGTAGTCAGCATCGACCATGGCGAAGAGGATGATGCTGAAGAAGCCCTTGGAGTTGGAATAAGTGGACCTCAAATTAGCTGGAGATTTGCAGGCCACGTGCTTGCCATCTATGGCTCCAACGGTGTGTGGTAAGTTCCACTTCTGATACTACTGCTCTGCAACTTTCTTCCATCCTTCTTCAGTGGAGGGGTACTGGAGGAGCTCCTCCTTGTATTCTTCGATGATGGCCTGCACCACTTCTCTGACCACAATGCTGATGGTGTTGGAGCCTTACTGCATGCTCCTGTAGGAGGTCCCTGAGGCCAGGTGGCGCAGAGTCAGTGCCACCTTGAGCCCAGGTTCCAGGCTGGGCCAGAAGCTGGTGTTTGCCTTGGTCAACCTGGGTATCAGGCGCTGCACAACTTTGTCAAACATGGCTGGAGGCATCCTCATGAGGTTCTGGAACGCCCGAGTGTCTTCACTCCTGAGCTCCACCATCACCATCTGCTCTTCTGGCGAACCATCTTCGGACCCAGATTCTTTTTGGGTGGCTTCTTTTCTTCTCGCAGTAGTGTTCACAGAGCCTGCAGATGGCTTCGCACTGTTGCAGAATGATGGTGGCTGCCGAAAGGACTTTGTTACAATCCATGGTGGACATGACTGGATGCTGTGGAAGAGGAAGAGCCAGATGAAGGCTGCAGAGGTCTGCACCGCTGGGCTGCTGTTCTGAAAGTGAGATGCAGGCGAGTTGCTCCCCCCTTTTATAGGCAGTATAGGTTTTCCGCTAGGCATCCTCTAGGCATCCTGTAGGCATCCTCTAGACATCCTTAATATCTGAGATAGGTCCCTTCTCTGAAAGTTTTTTCCGTTTTAAACATTTAGTTTCCGTTCTGCATCCGCTAGGCATCCATTCTGCATCCGTTCTGTGTCCGTTCCACTTCCTCCCCACGTCTGGGCGGATGGAGTTGCGCGGATGCATAGTGGACGCCTAGCAGATATAGCAGATGTGTAACGGATGCATAGCGTATGCGTAGTGGATGCATAGCGGATGCAGAACGGACGAACTGGATACATTTTCCGCGCAAAAGTTTTAGGCAGCTCAAAACTTTCGGAGCAGATGAAATGTCCATAAACGGATGCTGGACAGATAGAGAGGAAGCCAAACAGAGGCAGTGAGTACATCGCGTTTTCGAATGGATGGCAAGGTTTTTTGTCCATTTTACATCCTCTTTGCATCCATTGGTTCAGTGTGACATGGGCTTAAAATGCTGTTGTTCATCTTGAAATTTGAAGAAATTCATTGAATTGTTCTTTTATAATTTATGATATAGAAAAGCAGCATAAGGGAGAAATACTCCATGTATATTATTATTTATAAATAGTCATAATATAAATGGAGCTTGCTGATAGTATTTTTGTACTAAGTTGCACTCAGTACCTAAAAATTCCTTGTAAATTATTGTACTTGTCTGCCATTTTATATTTTGTAACAAATAACAACAGTAGTATTTTTATTACAGTAATTAACCAGAATTAAAAACAAAACACAGTAAAAACAAAACAAGGTAAAGTATTACAATTGGTGATGAGTTCATCACTGGTTAATAAAAGTATACTTTTAAATATTTTGTATTTATTTAAATCTATAATTTATTTTTAAAATAATATAAATTATTTTATGGTATTTGGGTTCTTATGTTTTGTTTATTGTTTTAATTTTGTTGTTTTATTCTTAGCAGAACTTCCCTCAATGGGAGAACAAAATACAGCATCCTTGTCAATTGATTCCATATGGTATGCAGAAGGATTTGTTAATCCCTGAGGAAAGGGCTCCAGCTTGAGTCCAAAAGCTTGGAAGATTAAACCTCTGGTTCTTGTGATTGATCCAGGATCTTACAAGGATTTGTTAATATCCAGGATATATCATAATTATGAAATAAAGGCCCTGTCACACTGCCCAATGGATGCAAAACGTTAGTAAAAAGGACACAACGGACAAGAAAAATGTTCCATCCGTTGTTATCCGTTCTCAAAAGGGGCAAAAATTAGCATAACCAGAGCGGATAACATGGAAATGAACGGACGCGGGGAGGACGCAGAGTGGATGGAAAGCGGATGCGGAACGGAAGCCTAGCGGATGGAAGCAGATGGGAGCGGATGGCACATCTGCTAGGCTTCCGGGGGATCTCAGCAAAGCGGATGCGGAATGGATACAGCAGATGCAGAGCGGACGCTGATCCGATGAAGCGGATGGCACAGCGGATGAAGTGGATGCAGAGCGGAAGCCTAACGGATGCCAAGCGTTAATTGCGCATGTGGGGGGGGGTGCATTGCATAACCCCTGCGGATATAAAGGGAAGCAGCTTGGAAGCAGGTCACCATTCGGAGGAAAGACCTGCTGCTGGACGCATTGACTGCCTTGCCTGCCCTGCCTGCATGCCTGCCTGCAAGCCTTGCTGCCAGCCTTCCTGCCAGCCTTCCTGCCAGCCTTCCTGCCAGCCTGCCTTCCAGCCTCCCTGCCAGCCAGTCTGCCTGCCAGTCTTGGTGCCTGCCTGCCTGCCAGCCTTGGTGCCTGCCTGCTTGCCAGGCTTCCTGCCAGCCTGCCTGCCAGCCTTGGTGCCTGCCTTCCTGCCAGCCTTCCTGCCAAGCTTCCTGCTAGCCTTCCTGCCAGGCTTCCTGCCAGCCTGCCAGCCAGCCTTGGTGCCTGCCTGCCTGCCAGCCTCCCTACCAGCCTTCCTGCCAGCCAGCAACCCCACAAACCATGGGGAAGAAGAGAAAGCAGCAACATGCCGCCATCCCTGGCAAGAGGGACAGGGCCACTACCCCTCCCCCTGACTCTGCTTCTGCTGGGGCTTCTGCTGCTTCTGCTTCTGGAGGAGCTGATGATGCTGCTTCTGGCGGTAGTGCTTCTGCTCGTGCTTACTCTGCTGAAGCTGCTCCTGGTGGTGGTGCTTCTGCTGAAGCTGCTCCTCGTCCTGCTGGTCCTGCTGGTCCTGCTCGTACTCCTGGACATGCTCGTCATGCTTGTGCTCCTGGTCTTGCTCGTCCTGCTTGTCCTGCTCATGCTCCTGGTCCTGCTCGTACTCCTGGTCTTGCTGGCGCGACTGGTGCTTACTCTGCTGCTGCTGATCCTGGTCCTGCTGGTCCTGCTGCTGCTGCTGCTGCTAATGATGATGATCCTGCTGGTGCTGGTGCTGCTGGTGCTGGTGCTGGTGCTGCTGCTGAGGATGATGATGATTATGATCCTGCTGGTGATGATGATGATGATGATGATGATGATGATGATGATGATGATCCTGCTGCTGCTGTTGCTGGTGGTGTGGAGGAACAGCCCCTACTACCTGGGAGCCCATCTGATGAGGGCCCATCTGGTCCTGCCAAAGGGAGGAAGAGGCGTATAAGGGGACAGGAGAGGAGGCAATACTCCATTGAGGAGGAACACGAGGATGAGGTGCTGGAGTGGCTGAGAGAGAATGACTATCTGTGGCAGAAGGGACACCGGCTCTACAGGGACACCAAAAGGAAGCATGCTGCTTGGAGAGAGAAGGCGGAGAGTCTGGGCTACACATCGGATGTGCTCCTCAACTGGTGGAAGCACATGCACACCTGGTGCGGGAAGCTGCACCTGAAGAAATCTGGCCAGGCCACGGTTAAGCTGACGAACAGAGAGACCTACGTCATGGCCAGGTGCAGCTTCCTAGAGGGTGAGGTCCACCACCGAGGAGCACCAGAAGCCCCTCTCACTACCCTCTCTCTCCAGCAGCCTGCTGAGAGCCAGTCCTCTTCCAGCCGAGAGTCAGCTCCTGTCTCCAGGCAGGTTTCTGTGGAGCGTGTTTTAACCATGGTGGAGTGCGTGGAGGACTCCCTGGTGCGGTGGGAGAAAGGAGTCGGCATGTCCACCACAGCCCTACCTGCATCCACCCCCAGCTCCACCTCCACAGAAAGGCAGAGAGCCAGACCAGAGGTGCAGAGCCACACTGTCCTGCTGGAGATCAGGGACACCATCCGGAGCAGCATAGATCTCCTCTCTCAGCTGGTCCACACCGACCCCTCATCCTCCAACCGCAAGCCCTTCCTCACCTATGTCAACCAGACCCTCAGGAACATGGTGGAACCCCAGTACCAGGTGGTGAAGGACCAGATCACCGAGCTGCTTCACAACCCTCCAGATCCAGAGGAACCTGCTTCCACCCAGTCCAGGTCTGCTCCTCCACCCCAGGTGATGTCCCTCCCATTCCAAGGCTTCCCACAGGCCCTCACCTACCAGGGCTATGGCTACCAGGAGGTCCAGCAGCACAGGCAGCAGCCCTTCCCAGTCCAGGCACAGAGTCATCGGATGACACTGTTGCCAACGGTTCCATTGATGCCACTGATGCCACCCACGCCAACAATGCCACCCACGACACTGATGCCACCCACACCACCGATGCCACCAATGCCAGTCCTCACCCCGCTGCAGACCAGACAGCCCCACTACACTCTTCCTTCCTCCACCCCACAGCCAAGCCCGGCCTCAGTACATCTGTTCTCGGTACTGGGGCTGACAGCACATGGCATGGAGGAAGGAGCTCTCAACATCACGGATCTGAGCCAGCTGTCCGAGAGCTTTCTCAACACACCATCACCTGTTGTCCTCTCAGGGCCAGGCACCCCAATGGCGCTTCAGACAAGCACTCCAGCAGCAGCCACCTCCACAGCACCTGGACCCTTCACCCCTGTGACTGGGCACACCTCTGAGTGACCAAGAGGAGTGCCAGAGACTGGCTGGCTGGCTACCTGTTGACTTTATTTGGACACTTGACTTGGGTCATTTTTCTTTTACAGTTTGTTGTTAATAAAGTCTATCTTTGATTCATTTCTTTTTTTTCATAAAGTCTTGGTGGAAACTTTTAGAAATGGTTTAAGCCTTTGCATGCTTGTGGGATGGGTTAAGATAGCAGTGGGGTGGGCAGGGATACCTTTGGGATGGGTAATAGCTGTGGGATAAATAAACCTCCAGTGCAAGCACAGTGGGACTGTATGGTCCACCCTCCCAGGTGCCACACCTATGGCCCTTTATTATGAATAATAATGTAATAATCATCCACACATGTCAACATAAACACAACTCTTTATTAAATGCCCTGTTCATTGTAGGGCCACCCAACATACATGGCCCAATCTCATCAGTGTGATGAGACAGGCTGAAGGAAGCATCCATTAAGCATCTATCATCCTGTCTTGCCTCTCCACCGCTCCAGCTGGGGAGTTGCACCAGTGCTTCAGGAGTTTGCGCTGCTTCTTCCCTTCACATGAGGCTCTGTTGGGGCCTTGCACATCCTCAGTGTCTATCAGGTTTTGCCCTTGCTTCCATTCCCCAGGCTCCATGTCCCCATTGCCTTGTTGGAGGTCCACGAGCCTGTTCTGCAAGACTGGGTAGCGGGTGCGCATGAGATTGTGCAGGATGCAACAAGCTTCCACGATCCTCCTCATGGTCTCTGGGCGATGCTGCATGGTGGTGAGAAGTACCTGGAACCTGTTGGCCAGGATGCCAAAGGCGTTCTCTACCACCTGCCTTGCCCTGGACAGCCTGTAGTTGAAGATCCTCTCTTCACAGGTGAGGAGTCTGGAGGTGTAGGGCTTCATGAGGTAGGTTCTGAGGGAGAAGGCGTCATCCCCCACTATGAAGTAGGGCACATCTTGCATGTCGTTGGGCAGGGGTTCTGGATCTGGGAAGCCCACGATGAGGTTGCGTTCCAGCCCTTCCTTGATGTCACTGGCATTGTATACCTGGGCATCTGAAGCTGAGCCGTTGCCTGAAGCAACAATTTACATGAACTTGTAGTCAGCATCGACCATGGTGAAGAGGATGATGCTGAAGAAGCCCTTGTAGTTGAAATAAGTGGACCCCGACTTGGCTGGCGCTTTGCAGGCCACATACTTGCCATTGATGGCTCCAACGGGGGAAGTTCCACCTCTGATACCACTGCTCTGCAACTTTCTTCCATCCTTCTTCAGTGGTGGGGCACTGGAGGAGCTCCTCCATGTATTCTTCGATGATGGCCTGCACCACTTCTCTGACCACAATGCTGATGGTGTTGTATGGCACCCTCCAATCGTACTGCATGCTCCTGTAGGTGGTCCCTGAGGCCAGGTGGTGCAGAGTGAGTGCCACCTTGAGCCCAGGTTCCAGGCTGGACCGGAAGTTGGTGTTTGCCTTGGTCAACCTGGGTGTCAGCCGCTGCACAACTTCGTCAAACATGGCTGGAGGCATCCTCATGAAGTTTTGGAATGCACGAGTGTCTTCGTTCCTGAGCTCCACCATCAGCTTGTTGTACAGTCCATCCTCTGCTCTTCTCCCGATCCATCTTCAGACCCAGACGCTTCTTGGCCACCTCCTTTTCTTCCCGTAGTAGAGTTCACAGAGCCTGTAGATGGCTTCGCACTGTTGCAGAATGATGGTGGCTTCCAAAAGGACTTTGTTACGAGCTTGACAGCGACCTGCCTGGATTTCTTGAGGTGTAGCTTGCCATACCAGGTGTGCATGTGCTTCCACCATCCAAGGAGTACATCTGCAGTGTAGCCCAGGCTCTCTGCCTTGTCTCTCTGAGCTGCCTGCTTCTTCTTGTTGTCCCGATACAGTCTGTGGCCCTTTCTCCAGAGGTAGTTGTTCTCCCTCAGCCATTCCAGCACCTCATCCTCATGGTCCTCGAAAATGGTGTACTGTTTCCTCTCTCCCTTCTCCTTCCCTTGCCTCTTCCTCCCTGTGGCAGAGGCTTCAGCAGGGCCTTCAGGGGCTTGAGCAGCAGGGTCTTAGGGGCTTGAGCAGCAGGGCCTTCAGAAGCAGAGCTTTGAGGCCCTTGGGGCTGGTCCACCACAGCAGCAGCAGCAGCAGCTTCAGACACAGTGCCAGGGGGTGGGATGCTGGTTCTGGCCTTCTTCACCTTGCCAGGGCTTGAACGAGTAGGCACGGGCTTCCTCTTCTTGCCTGACTGATGAACCATGGTGTTCCTGCAAGATGTATGTGGCAGCACGTCTTTCCCCTGTATCCCCTGTATGCGTGCTGCATCCTTTTATATCCACGGAGGTGATGCAATTCATACTCCCCGCATGCGCAGTGAATGCTTTGCATCTGATATATATCCGCGCGGCATCCCCTTTATTTCCTATAGGCGTCCGTGATGCATCCGCTTCATCCGCTATTCATCCGCCCCTTCTGCTATGTGTCTGCTTCGAAATTCTCCCCCAGAACCCCTTCGGAGGTGCCATCCGCTTCCATCTGCTTTCATCCGCTAGGCTTCCGATGAACATTCGTTTAACATCCCTGCTACATACTACCCACGTCCATTCTTTTCTGTTCTTTTCTGTTCTGTTTATGCAAATTTTCACCACTTTTTGGAGCAGATGACAATGGATGGAACCACCCCCGAAATTTTGCTCGTCCGCTGTGTCCTTTATGCAGATGTTTTGCATCCGTTAGCCAGTGGGATTGGGCCTTTACTGTTATACTGTTATATATAGAAAGACTTGGGGAAAATTGTGGTAGACAGGGGCCATAGCAGTTGAATTTACCTAAGTGGGGAGGGTTAAGAGCTGTTCCTTAACATCTGCTCTAGGGTGAGAGCCTCAGAGAGACTAGTAGGGGCTGATCTTACACACACACCTTTGAATGGGAGCTAGGTGAAAAGGTTTGGCTGATTGGTCCATCCCTGAGGTTCCAGTGAGAGGAACCAGCTGGGCTAGAGGACAGTGTGCTTGATGTGGAGGAGTTATAGTGAGGGAGCCCCTTAATACTTTTTTGTTATAGCTCTGTGAAAGCTCCCTTCTTCATTTACCCCCCACCCCAAGATGTCTGGGAGTATGAATGTGAGTGATTAGAAGTGGCAGAACCTTTAGCTCTTCAATAAAGGAGTTTAGGGGAAAGAGAAAATGTTTATCAGGGGGATGTTGGGCAGGATCATGTAAAGCAATAGCACCATGGGCAGGGGAAGCCATGGGAACCAGAGGCCAGACTGTTGCAGGGGAAGACACACCCAGTGTTTAATATAAGTGATGTGTTTTGTCCTCTGAACTCATTCCTAGTCCCTGGCAGCATATCCCCAAAGCCCTGGGGCTCAGCTGCTTCTGCCGAATGCCAGGTCAATCAATAATAAAGCTCCTCTTGAGAATTTGCCTTGCCTAATTGGTAGTTGTATTACCAAGCAACAAATTTGATGTGAGTAAAGGAATGGATAACATTAAGAAACAATAGACTATTGACCTTAAGGGGGCATGACTTGCTGTTGGGATGGCATGCCTTCCTTTGGTATAAGGGAACTAAAGCACAGGGGTACTTTAGAAGACATTATATTTGAGAGGCATTGTTTTTGAACTGGGAGAAGATAAAAAGACAATATTATTTAAAAATTCCATTATGGATATCTACCATTGAAGCTTTTTCTTATCCAATAATATATAAAAAGGAACAAACAGATATGGTGTGATATTGAATGAAAAGGGTGAACTTAAAGTGTTGGAAAAACAAGATGTTAAAATGAACTGGTTTTCATATTTGCAAATACAATCCAGATTTGATAAAGATGTTAAATCAGAAGGTATTTATGATAAGTTGACTGACTTGGATAAAATTTTGATGGGTACTGATGAAAAGGTAATTAAAAAGCTTTATGGATACTTATTAGAATTTAAACTGGAGGAGGAACAAGTTAAAGAAACGATGATTGCTTGGGGGGAAAATTTTGGATATGGGATTGATTTACAAAAATGGCAAAAATTGTGGTCTCAAAATTATAAAATGACAATGTCGACTGCATATAAAGAAAATCTATATAAGATATTTTACAGGTGGCATCTACCCCTGACAAGAATTGTGAGAATGTTTAAGAACAAATCGGATAAATGTTGGAAATGTCATCAGATACCTGGTTCATATTACCATATGTAGTGGACATGCTCAGACGCAAAGAAATACTGGACGAAAATTCACACATGGTGGGGAAAAATGAAAAAACAACAGCCAGAGATCTTTTTATTGGGGAAAATACTGGAAATATACAACAAATAGTTGAAATATTTGATTGTAAATGTCTTAACAGCGGCTAGGATTGAATTTGCTAAGAATTGGAAAAATGATAAAATACCGATGCAGGAGGAAGTTATTAAGAAAATTATGGACTGTGCTGAAATGAGTAAATTGACATTGAAATTAGAGAACAAGAAGATAAACAATTTTATATGATATGGATTTGTTTTATCAATGGTTGGATAAAAAGGTATGGTAATGTCATAGATAATTTTGTGATAGAAATTTAATAGATTGATATAAAACACAATATAGACATATATAACCATTGGTTGAAAGTATAACATACATTTTAAGATAAAACTTGGAATATCTCGTATAAAATGATGGAATAAATAGTTTAGTCATGGATTATTAATAACTGATAAATATATAAGCACATGTTAGTTTGACAATGTGAAAATTGACATAAATTGTGAGTAAATGACTACAAAAGGATAGCACAAAAGATTTGTAACCAACTGACACACTGTAAGTATAGTGTGTCTGTATATAAAATGGAAGATGGTTTTATGTTTTTATGTTTTGTATGTGTATGTTTGTTTTTAAAAATAAAAATTCTTTATAAAATAATAATAATAAAGCTCCTCTTGTTCAAGATCTTATTGAGGAGGAGTGAACTGATCTGACATGAATTACTGAGACTTGACTGAATCCAGAAATGGAGGGGTTCCCTTCTTGGAGATGTGCCCTATCTGGCTTTTAAGTTTGGCACCAATCAAGAACCCAGGGAAAGGCAGGGGTGGTGGTGTGGCAGTTTCGGAGAGTCTCAGAGAATCTCTTTTGGCTTTCAAGGGATTTGCTTACAAGTCTCTAGTTGTGAGACCCTGTTTCTGAAGTTGGGCTCATGAGATCAGATAGTATACCAGTCTCCCTGTTGTGTAGCAACCTTCCTGTCTGAGACGTGGAAGACTGTCTCAGGGCTAGCAGTGGAGTTCCTCCAGATTCTGGGGAACAGCCATCTCTGATTGTGGCTTTGGAAGCATCCCAGGAGTTTATGGCCCCCATGGTGGCCATGAGTCTATCCCAAATTATTACTGGCCAACTGAGGACATTGTCACATGCCAAATTTGATATTCTGGGCCCAGCGAACTTGTTTAGGGGACAGCTTCTGAGGCGTTTTTAGGGCCTCCAAATTTTTATGATCAGTCCATACCTCAAATGGATGTTTTGCTCCTTCCAGGAAATGTCTTCAGGTCAGTAAGGCCCAACAAACTGCAAAAGCTTCTTTTTCCCAGACGGCCCACCTTCTCTTGGTTTCAGATAGTTTACGGGAGGTATACACACAAGGCTGTAAGGTCCCTGTCTCATTGATTTGAAGTAACACCGCTCCAACGGCCACATCACTCGCATCGGCTTGGATCACGAAGGGAGCCTCCATGTCCGGGTGCTTTAGCACTGGTTCTGCAGCAAACAGTCATTTTAGCTTTTCAAAAGCTGCTTGGCACTCCATGGACACTCCAACGGTTTGCTAGGCCTTGGCTTCACCTCTCCTTTAGTTTTTAAGAGATTTGTGATGGGCATCTTAGCAAAAGCCGGGATAAATTGCCGGTAAAAATTTGCAAATCCCAAGAAGCTCTGAAGTTGTTTTCTGGTACGTGGGGTAGCCCATTCCAATACGGCACACACTTTCTCTGGATCCATTTCTATGCCCACAGATGAAATGCAATACCCCAAATAGTCAATTTTCTCTTGATGGAATTCACATTTGGACAGTTTAGCATACAACTTAGTGGAACACAGTTTCTGTAGAACCGACCGCACCAGTTTCACATGTTCATCCAGAGTTTCCGTGTAGGTAAGGATGTCATCAAGGTAAACCAGAACCCCCCTGTATAAATGTTCATGTAATTGATCATGTAATTTATCACCTGGTTGATCATGTGCATAAATACAGCTGGGGCCCCTTGTAGGCCAAAAGGAAGAACGTTGAATTGGAAGCAACCCATTGGCCAGTTAAAAGCGGTCTTCCACTCATCCCCTTCCTTAATTCGAACTCGGTAGTATGCTTCTCTCAAATCCAACTTTGTGAAAATCTTTCCCTTAGCTAGGTGGGCCAGCATGTCCTTCATCAAAGGGAGGGGGTACACATTTTCCACAGAAATGGCATTCAAATTTCAGTAGTCCACCACCAAGCGCTTGGAGCCATCTTTCTTTTCACGAAGCAATACTGGGGCCACTACCCGGGGCCTAGCGGGTTGGATGAAACCATGTCCAAATTTTTATCAATAAATAATCTTAGCTCTTCTAATTCTCATGGTGTCATTGAGTATAACTTCAGTTTCAGGAGCTTCCCCCAGGTAAAATTTCAATAGCACAATCTGTTATCTGGTGAGGCAGGAGCTCATCCGAGGCCTTTTCACTGAATACTTCCTTTAAATCCCAATATTTTTTTGGAATTTTCTCCTCCCCTTTCAAGGGTTTGGTACCTGTGGAAGCTATTTCAATCGGATTCTGAAGCTTCGGCTGAGATCACCCCTCCCTTTCCGGTCACTGATTGGTGCGTATGCGCAATGACTCCTTCTTCCACTTAACCTGGGGGTTCCATTTCCAGAGCCAGGGTTTACAGGGTTTGCCAGTATTAACAGTTGCTCCGCCCCAAGGGCCACAATAAAGCACAGAGTCTCATGCTCTCCCATGGTCATTTCTACAGGTTCCGTGATAAAACGTGCAGGGCAACCCCCAGCCACTGATCCATCTAATTGGCAAAAGGCGATGGGCGTTTTTAAAGGTTTTAGTTTTAAGCCCATTTTCTCTATTACTCCCGTGTTGATTGCACACTTTGTGCACCCAGAGTCTAGCAGGGCTAGCATTTCCCCTTCGGCCCCTGAAGTGGGTACCTTCAACTTCACCAGAATGGTCATAGGGCCCTCGTGTGGACTTACCAGGAAGTCATCTTCTGAGTTGTAGTCGTTCTCTTCAAGGGAAGTTGGGGTTGCTGGCTCCTCTCCTGCCGGAGGGGCAACCTCTTCCACCTCTCTTGTCTTTAGCGCTGCTTCGCGAGGCTTTGCTAGGGATTTTTCAGGCTTTTCCCCTCCTTTTGGCGCCCCCTTTGATTCCAGCTTGACCTTGCAGTTCACAGCCCGGTGACCTTCCTTCCCACATCGGAAACAGGTAGAGGGTTTGGGTCTTGCTGCCACTCCTTCCTTCTGGGGTTTGGGGACCTCTTGAGGGCGTGGGGGGGAAGGCTTGCTCCACCCAGAACCTCCCCGCCATCTGCTTTGGATTAAATCAATTTCCACTTCTTCTGCCAGCAAGTACCACATCTGCAAGTCATTCGGGTCTCTTCTAGCAATGCATCTCTGGTACACATCTTCATTTAATCTTCATTTAGCCCTGCTTCTATCAGGGCTTCCTGGGACCAGCCTTGGATATGACCTGCTAACTGCCTGAATTCTTGGGTGTAGTCAACCACTAACCCCCGCCCCTGATTTATGGTCTTCATCCTGATCTGGGCCTTGTGCTCTGCCAGTGGGTCCTCAAACCTAGCCTGCAGCGCAGTCATGAACAGGTTATAATTCATCAACTGGGGAGCATTATCATTATGCAGGGTCACCATTCACTCTGCAGCTGTTCCCTCCAGAGCCCTGGTAACACATCTCACTTTGGCTGCTTCTGAGGAAAAATCCTCCCCATATTCTTCCATATAACTCCAAACTTGGGCTAGGAAAAACCCTAAGTCTTTGGGATTTCCCCCGTACTTTACTTCGAACGGAGGCAACTTAGGAGCTCGATTCCTTCTAGGAATTACACCACCCTCTGGGGGGCCCGGGGCTGCTGTTGGCTGCTGTGCTGGCTCAGGTTGATTTATGGGAGAGGGGGCTTCTCCGCTTCTTCTAGCTGGGGCTAATTCCCCCTTCCCCTTCATACCTTTGTGCAGCTTGAGGTTGTTCAAAGGCTTCATTAAAGAGTCTCCTGGCTTGATCCAGTAAGAGTTCTCTCTTTTCCCTCTTTTTCCATGGCTCCTCTTTTCCACTCCGGCAGGTGGTTTTGATTCCCGGGGGGGGGGGGGGGGGCCTCCTCTGGATCCTTCCAGCCAACCCCCACCGACCATCTGGGCTTCACAGCTGGATCCTCTTCCAGACTGAGCTCTGCTAATGATGCAGCTTCCTGTACCAGCAAAGAATCTTGCCCTCCAGTGGCTCCCAGATCTTCCTGGTCGCTAGTTGAAGATGACATGATGTTCAGACCCCCTCGGAAGAAAGTTGGGTGTTTTCTCTGGGTGGGCTGGTGAACTGAGATTCAGAATAATGTCAGGTGATGCTCCACTCAAAATTCAAGAAAGAAATTGTTAGGGATAACATTGTTTACCCTAACTGGTTTAGGTGAAATAATAACTATGAATCATAG
>BLBF01000044.1:23227856-23262768 GCA_015471245.1 Laticauda colubrina | reverse complement strand
TATCTGTGTGCCTATCTGACTAACGCTGCACATTCTGTTTAGCTTGTCTACCTAACCCTGGTTGGGGAACCCAGGCTTAACAGAAATACTTAGACTCTTTAAGTTAGAGAAAAGATATCTTTTACTGAAAATGAAGTGGTAGCAACCATAGATTTCTGAATCTGAGAAATTAGGCGCGTGAATCACATATACAAAGTGATGGAAATGTTCCCACCCCCAATAGTTCAGATGAATCTTCCAATTAGAAGTTGTGAATATGATCATGTGGGCATCTTCAGGTGGTGATGAGGCCTCTGTCCGTTGACCTTGGCATATTTTGATAACGGGTTGCAGTTGCACAGAGAAAAGAAAGCTAAGTGAGAAATAGAAACCTAACTCTGATGTATGCTCCCCCCTCCTCATTTTACACAACAGAAAAAATGTAACACCTCCAGCTCACTTCCCAGATTCATCCCCTCCCCCCCGTTTCTTATGACAGCCGAAAGATGCAAATCAATAGAAGAAGATCTTGAAGCCTGACAAAATGAATACCAGGATTATGGTTATAAGTGGAGTAGACATAAACTACTGGTGTTTTGTGAGGGAGAGTGGCCAACATTTGGGTTTGGATGGCCCCCCAATAGTACACTAGACATCCCTATAGAAGTCAGGGTTCACCAATTAGTCTTTCACCCCACATTAGGACATCCAGACCAGGCCCCATATTGATGTCTGGCTTGACTTACTGCGCCATCCTCCCCCATGGTTAAAAAGACTTAAAATACAACAATGTAAGGTCTTGATGTCCCATAATATGTCCCTTAAAAGGTTAAAGAAAACTGTACAGGTTTTGCCTAGTTGCCAGAAGAGTTAAACCCCCCCTCCCGTATATGCCTCCAAAAGCCTGGGCACGTAAGCCCGATGGAGACAGGGGTATCAGGGTTTATGGCTCGACTAGACCAACTGTCCCCCTTTCTAAAAAGCCCCAGAGATCTACCCGATCCATCCAATGATCAGCCCAAGTTGACCTGTCTCTTCCTGGGACCTCTACCCCAGCAGAGTCAGGGCCAGATTCACATGAAAGCCTTAAACAGAAGATCAAACCTGTGGTGGCTAGAACAAGGGCGAAAACAGAACAAACCTCCCTTGTGGCATTTATCTCACAGAGCGCTTTAGACATACAACGTAAATTACAATGACTTGAGGGGGCCCTAGGAAAACCCATGAGTGAACTCATGGAAGTGGCAAGAAAAGTCTTTGTGAATAGAGAAAAGGAGGAGGAAAGGAAAAAGTATCAAAAAATGCAAAGAAAAGCTGAGCTAATGGTGGCAGCTATGATGTAGACCCCAAAGTGTAGGGGAATTAATCTGCCGAGGGGCGGCAAGTCAGGATTAGGACACAACCTGCTAAGGGGCAGCAGGCCAGGGCTTGGACACAACCAATGCACCATTTGTAAGAAGCAAGGACACTGAAAGGGGAGTGTCCCGAGAGGGATAGGGAAGAGAAAATCAAAGGTAGAGGTAGGCCTTTTTCAGGGGACCTTAGCTTCGTGGTGGAAAATGACCTCAAAAGACCCTTGGGAAATAGCCGGGGAAGACAAGGGAATAGGGGGGGTTTAGGGAGAACCCCCCTGATAGGCCTGGCAGAGGTGGAAGAATGGGATTGAGGCCGACCGGGTTCAGAAAGCCTCCTGGAACATATGGTCAGGCTAAATGTCGGAGACAAACCTGTCACCTTCCTAGTAGACACTGGGGCTACACGGTCTGTTTTAACTCAGCCCCTAGCCCAGACCTCTCATCGTGCTATTAATATCCAAGACACAACAGGAAGTATCTTGCAGTGCCCTTTTCTGGAACCCCTCTTTTATGTACAGCAAAGGAAATACTATCAATAAACATCAATTTGTTTATATGCCCGACTGCCCTATCCCATTATTAGGGAGAGATCTGCTATGCAAACTGCGAGTACAGATGTCATTTGAGGAAGATGGGATGATGAAATTGGGGTATGGAAAGGTAAATTTGTCTGTGCCCCTGGAAGAAGGATGGCATCTTATGGTGGCCAGGGATGTGGGAAAAGGGGACAAGGAGAAGTGGAGACACTTCAACGTTCCTCAGCTGTGGGCTGAAGATAACTCCCCAGGTTTTGCTGCCCATCCTTCTCCTATCATAGTAGAGGAATCACCAATGAAAGTGCCTGTGAGAGTTAAGCAGAGGGCATACCCCAGGCACATTATTCATGCAATACAGGAAATTATTGATCTGTATTTAAAACACCATATCTTGGTGCCCACCGAGTCACAATGGAACACTCCAATATTACCCATCCCAAAAGGGGAGGGCCACTACAGGCCAGTACAGGATTTAAAGGTCATCAATTTGGCCACAGTGACCATCCATCCAGTGGTCCCAAACCTTTATGTAATATTGGGTCTTATCCCCCAGGCTGCTAAGTGATTCTCAGTTATCGATCTCAAGAATGCCTTCTTCACAATACCAATACATGAAAATAGTCAGCATTTGTTTGCTTTCGAGTGGGAGAATCCCACCACTGGCCGAAAGCAATATACCTGGAAAACAATATACCTGGACCAGGTTGCCCCAAGGGTTTAAAAACTTGCCGTCTCTCTTTGGGGCCGCTTTGACTAAAGATTTAGAGGCATTAAGCACACCACCTCCCGATGTAGTCCTACAGTATGTAGATGATTTGTTGGTTACAGGGCACACCGAAGATGCTGGTTGGAGCAACACACATGAGTTCTTGTGTCTTTTACAGGATTTAGGATATAAGGCCTCTAGGAAGAAGGCACATAGTTTCATAAAGGTTCGATATTTGGGTTATGATATAGAACAAGGAAAACACACCTTAGGTTGCGAGCGCAAGGAAGCAATATGCCAACTCCCTATACCCAAAAACAGAAGGGACTTGAGAGGATTCTTGGGGGCAGCCAGATTCTGTCAAATATGGATTCCCAACTTTAGTTTGATAGCAAAGCCCCTATATGAAGCTACCAAGGGGGCAGACAGAGAACCGTTGCAATGGGGAAAACAGGAAGAAACTAGCTTCCAAATACTCAAGCAGGCATTGTTGCAAGCCCCTAGTTTAGGCCTTCCAGATTTGGAAAAGCCATTTCAGTTATTTGTAGATACTAAACAGAATGTGGCAGTAGGGGTCCTTACTCAGACCATGGGGACGTGGTACCGCCCCGTGGCATATCTTTCTAAACAACTTGATAATGTTGCAAAGTGATGGCCTGCTTGTCTTAAGACAGTCGCAGGAACAGCCATTCTAACTCAAGAAGCAAATAAGTTGACCTTTGGTCAGCATCTTGACATCTACACCCCTCATGCCCTTAAATCAGTACTGGAAACAATGGGCCACTTGTGGTTAACAAACCATCTAATGTTGAAATATCAAGGGCTGATCACTCATAACCCTATGATTAATATTATCCAATCCACCACATAAATCCTGTCTCATTATTACCTGAACCTAATACTGAGCTCACTCATGATTGTATCCATACAATAGAGGAAACTTATGCTAGCCGCCCAGACATGACTGATATACCTCTCTCCAACCCAGATTACACCCTATTTACAGATGGCACCAGCCATATACAGGAAGGAAATTGAAGGATGGGGTATGCAGTAGTCACTCTAGATGATGTTTGGGAAGTAGAATCCCTTCCCTCAGGCACAAGTGCACAGCTGGCAGAATTGCATGCATTAATGAGAGCCCTAGGGATGGCCAAAGGGTTAAGGGTCAATATTTATACAGATTCAAAGTACACTTTTCTCACGGTATTCAAAGTACACTTTTCTCAAGTCCATAGTGCCCTATATAAGGAAAGAGGACATATCACCGCTGGAGGCAGGGATATTAAGTATGGCCCCCAAATATTACGCCTCCTAGAAAGTGTTTGGGCTCCACAGAAAGTAGCAGTCATGCACTGCCAGGGGCATCAGAAGGTGGTCACGGATATACAAAGAGGAAATGAAAAGGCAGATAAGCTGGCGCATGAGGCTGCCCAAAAGGTACTCACTTCTATAGAGAAATGCCTTGCCATTTGGGAGCCGGCTGATCATCACCAACCTCATTACTCCAAAGAAGACATGGCCCAAATTGAGGCACTTGAGGCACACTTAGAGGGAGGGTGGTGGATTTTACCAGATGATAGGGTCTTTATACCAGCACACATGGCATGGGATATTGTGCGACAATTTCACCAACAGCTGCACCTAGGGAAAATGGTTTTAACTAAGGCTTTGAAAAGGGAGCTTTACATTAACAAAGTGTGCAGTATAGCAGCCAATGTTTGTGCAAGGTGTGAGGTCTGTGCAATTAACAATCCCAGACAGAGGCCGCAACTACCCCCAGGCCATCAACCCAGAGGTTGCTACCCATTTGACTCCCTGATGATCAACTTCACTGACATGCCCCGCTGCGGCCCCTACAATGCACTATTGGTTATTGTGTGCACATATACGGGATGGCCCAAATGCATTCCAACCCGCACTAAAAAGGCCACTGAAGTCACTAGGGCATTACTCCATATTATAATCCCTAGGTACGGGCTACTCTCTGGAATCTTGTCAGACAATGGCCCTGAGTTTATTCACAAAGCTACTCGACAGTTAGCAAAAGTATTGGGTATAACTTGGAAACTTCATTGTAGTTTCCATGCCCCTTCTGGAGGGAGGGTAGAAAGGGTTAATAGGACCATTAAAGAAAAGCTTGCCAAAATTTGCCAGGAAACTAACCTTAAGTGGACAGATGCACTGCCTTTGGCCCTGGTAGCTGTAAGATGTGCCCCTCAGAAATAAATCTCGCTTTTTCCGTTTGAATTGTTATATGATCGAGTCCCCAATCTAGCTCACCTGAACATTCAAAACACTGCACAAATCTCTGATATTATCCAATTGCAACAACTCCAAACCCTTAATGAGACGGTCCATAAATTACAACAATATGTATTAACTTGTAAACCCCATGTCTTGATGACCTCTCCACATATCATATACCCAGGACAGGAGGTCTGGGTTAAGGATTGGAAAAGGGAAACATTAGGTCCAAAGTGGAAAGGACCCTACATTGTCATTATGTGTTCTCCCCTTGCCATTAAGGTAGCTGAAATAAAACCGTGGATCCATTGGTCCTGAGTTAAATTAGCTGCACCTACCCGCTGGAGGATCAAATCACACCTAGATGACCCATTAAAGGTGACTCTGCAAAAGGAGATGAAGAGGAATATCACCCCTTGTGGTGACACACCGGAAGCTGTCCCTTTACCAATGGGAGACGAAGAACAACAGACCCCTACAGACATTACTCCGGAAGCTAACGCCCAATGTACAGGTCTTCCCTAGAAACTTAGATCACGAGCTAAACATACTTGAGGCCTAACCATCTTTAGGAAAGGGAAGGGGGGTAAATTACTATCACAGTATGGAGGCAAATCAAAGGATGAGAGAAACAGCATGCATCCATAGAGGCCTGATGCCCTCTATCTGGATTGTGACCATCTTGCTAGTGATTAGTGTTGCCTGCATACATATATGAGTTACTAGTGGGGAAGAACACTAATATAAATCAGGAAGTGTCACTTGATAAGGATGCAGTAGATGAATGGTACTCCCCACACCCCTCTGAGGATAATGAACCCATACCTCTAGAGGAGGGCACTGTGATTAGGCCATGTGATAACTGTTTTATGGTATTACCCACAGGAAGACATTTTACTTACAGTGTAACCAGGTTTCCTAACTGCTCCATAACCAATCTTCCTCAGTGTGAACACAAGGGGACTAGATATTGGCAATGTGTGTATAACAATACCATAAGGTGTCATATTTTATGCACTCCCTGGGTACTAATTAGGTATGTATGCATTCCTCGAATGGTAGAAGGTAGTGGATGTGAAGTATGCAAAGATAATAGAGGAACCCTTAAAGCCAAGATTGGAAAACCGCTCTCATGCACACAATTTAACTTATCATCATGTCCACATATGACATGGGGCCAGCCAACCTCATGCAGTACAACATGTCGAGATAAAACCAGGCCCTCGACGTGTCATACATCGTGTACAGGCATATCCAAAGTGACAACAATGGTCAAACGTTGCAAGGGAATGGAAGGTATATTATATTATGTGGACAACATAGTCCTGCGAACCAGTTATTAGAAAAATCCCAAATGGAGAGCCACTGATCCCCCTCTCCATAAAAAGGATCCCCCAACATCGCAAAATATTATCCCTTTTCATAGCAATACTAAAAGAGTGCGAACTAAGGATTCAAAGGTCCCAGTCACTCAAGTTCCTTTATGGCCAAACAACTGTACAGCATTTCCCAAAACTGTGTTAAAAGGAAAGGTAATAAGTACTACTTTAGTATATCATACTCAGTATAGCTGCCACACAAAGGCAACTCCTTGTTGCTATAAAGGAATTTGGTATTGTATTTGTCCCCAAAAGAATGAATGTTATGATCCTAAGACTAATGTTGAAGAGATATGGTTGGTAGCTAGAAGTCAAGGCTCCAGCAGAGGACCAATTATTTTTCAGAATCAAATAATTGCTGATACAAGCCCTGGAGCAATCTCATTTGATGTCTGTAAGATGGCCCAATGTCTTACTTCTTGTGGGACATCATTGAAAAGGTACAGGGAATATACAACAACTGATATTTATCTTTGTCCATATGGGACTGGGGAGTGCCAACATGGGTGAAGCCCAGTGTCCATCCTGGGATTGTGTTGTTTGGGCCACATATGCAGCCAACAGAGGAAGGGGAACAAATCTCCAAATAACAAGGGTAACTCCGGCATTGATTTGTATCAATGTAATCTTGTCAATATAACCATCCCTAACCCCAAGTATTGGATTTCTAAGTTTGGAACTACATTGGGAGTTAGAATGTATGCTTCAGGTACTGATCCGGGGGGTGTCATCCATCTGTCTATCGAAAAACGAAAGCTACACCCAGTAAAGACCAATTACAGATATTATTCTGAATTTTGGAGTCAGGTCAGCATTGAGTTTCAATCTTTCCAGGAGACACGAAACCTTTTCTTTGAATTGGCCTCTACTATAGCCCATACACTTAATGTTAGCAACTTCTATATTCGTGGAGGTTCTAAAGTTGGAGACCAATGGCCCTGGGCAGCATAAGAATGGAATTATTCAGTCCCTTATAACCAATCAGCCATGCCTAAGCATAAATCACTTTCTCAATGGGAGTTAACTAACCCAATCATAACCCAGTGGTGCTTGGCCAAAACGCAGAGTACAGGTCCATCTATAGGAGAAACAGAATGTTTGGAAGTTCTTGAGTGGAACCCAAACTTGGACTTCTTGGCCAAACAAAACAAATACCTTTTGGGACGCATGGTATCAAAAATGGCTCAATGACACTGAGGCCCCTCCTGGAGTACACTGGATATGTGGTAGCATGGCTTATAGTACTCTCCCCTCTAAATGGAAAGGATCATGTACTTTGGGTGTTATTAATCCATCTTTTTTTATGTTACCTTTGGATATACCTGAAGTATTGAAGGAAAATCAATGCCAGAGCAGAAAATTACAAACAGATTATAGGATTGGGGATTGGATGGATGATGAGTGGTCCCCACAATGTATCATTCAGTATTACAAGCCGGCTACTTGGGCGGCGGATGGTACTTGGGGTTATCGTACCCCGATTTATATGCTAAACAGGATAATTAGGCTCCAGGCAGTTGTAGAACTAACAGCCAATGAAATGGCTCAGTCCTTGCGCACTCTAGCAGCACAGCAGACAAAATTTAGAGATGCCATCTACCAGAACTGTCTGGCTCTGGACTTCCTTTTAGCAACTGAAGGAGAGGTATGTGGTAAATTTAACTTCACAAATTGTTGCTTAGAATTTGATGATGTTGGTGAAATTATTGAACAATGTGCTAGACGTATAGAAAGTCTTGCTCATGTACCAATGCAAAAGTGGAATGGGTTTGACCTTGGAGAGATTTTTGGGACTTGGTTTCCAAAATTGCCTGGCTTGCAAGCTAGAGTTGCGCTTGTTGGTATGATTGCAGCAGGATGTGTAATTCTATCATGTATTCTCCCTATCTTTGTTAAAACAATCTCAAACAGTCTTTCTATGCTAGTAGACAAGAAATCCACTGAAAAGGCCATGGCCTTATGGGTTAATAGTCAGATGAATACCTATGAAGAGCTTGCCCCTTTGTGTGAAACTGCACAGTAATCAATAGATTTGGGTGTAGTTTCAAAGGGGGGAATGAAGCAGCTGAGATAGAACATATAATGTACTTTTCATATTTAGCACAAGTCAGCAGGTAATATTTAGCAAAAGTCCCCAGTTCCCTGAAGTCTTGCTTAAAGTTCCCATTTCACTGAAGTCTTGCTCAACATGACATTATGATAACCCACAAAGTTGCTGAGTTCTGGAATTTAAAGTAACCACGGTATTGTAAACAAGGGTGGACATGGAAAATAACTGGTGGTATAAGATAACTGAGTAATCAAAAATATAATTGTTATTTCCTTTTTATATTTCCTTAGTAGAAATGTGTACAATATTATCCTTATTTGGTAAAATGTAGTATAAGGAATGCCCAGGTCTGAGTTGAGGTCATAACAGGTATAAAAATACTATCTCAAGAGGAACTGGGGGTTCAGAATTTGCCATGTTAATGCTCTGAACCTTGTGCACAAATAAACTTGTGTTCTCCAACCTTTTGTGGTCTTGTGTCCTGATTTGGAAGCACGTTTTGCTGCAACAGTATGATTGTGTGCCACTGGCAAAGTCAATTTAGATTTTCTCTAAAAATAATTGGGAGGAAGCTATATGTTCTTAACTAAAACATCTTACTTCCACCTAATCTTCTTTTCAAATTATGATTGACTGAATGTCAACTTTTAACTTTCAGGATTAAAAAAATACTGATCAATTCTTTTCAGTTAGAACATGAGCTTAAAATAGAATCATGTCCCAACAAGTTCTGACTGAAATTCAACACACTGACACTGCTACTTACATAAGGCCTATATCTATTTTTTCCTATCATTTCTGAGCATGGATCAATCTCATTTTAGCTCCTGAGATTCTGAAGGTGGATTGGGTCAGGCTATAAGAGAGGTTGCATGATGAATATAGTCCTCATCAGAAGCTTTTCTAGGGCAAACAAAGATCATACCATGGGCCTTGACTTAGTCAGAAAATGTGCTTTCTATTAGGTTCTGAACCAGGGGTGGGCTTCAAATAATTTAACAACTGGTTCTCTGCCCAGTTGCTGGGTGGGCATGGCCATGGGGAGAGTAGCCTAGTTGGCCACCTGCACCAGTCCTTGAGAGAAAAAATGGGCTGCGGAGGCATTTTTGCCCTCCCCAGGTTCTGGAGGCTCTCTAGAGGGCATGGCCTAGTCTGGAACTTTTGAGAGGCCCTTCCGGAACTTCTGGGAGGCCTGTTTTTCACCCTTCCCAGGCTTCAAAGGCTTTCCTCAAGCTTCCAGGAGGATGAAAACGGCCTTCCTGGGCTCCAGGTGAACTTTTGGGACATCCATTTTCACCCTTCCTGAGCCTCTGCATGGGCCCTGCACATACCTGTGATCCAAAAGAGGCCATGTGGGGACTCCTGCGAGGGGCAGGGTGGGATGGGCAGGGACAAACAGGGGTGGAATTTGCCAGTTTGTTGAAGTGGCCATAAAATTAACAACTGGTTCGCTTGAACTGGAGTGAACTGATAGCAGCCCAACTATTAGACATAAAGCTAGGGTAGAGAAATGGAAATCAAAAATAAAGCTTATTTTTCTGAGAGATGAGTATGCAGCTTAGAACAAATGAGTCAAGTCTTTGTTCAAAACTGGTTATTCAAGCAGGCATTGGAGCACGAGCAGTATGTTAATCATGTGTCATGGAGATTTATGGAACTGTATTCATTACAATTTTATGGAGTTAACTGGAATGATTTGATGATTTTGTTTTCTGCTGGGTGGGGTTTTATACTGAGATTTTCTTACATTTCTAATTCACTTGGAGTTATTCAGTGGAAGATGAAAAAAAACACCCCAAATATGTAAATTTATTTTTGGTAAATAAATCTCATATTCATGAAGGGAATCATCTATTTTATTCTTTCACCCTGAATCTTTTTATGGCTTGATAATGCAAGCCATTTTTTTTAATTAAACCTGCCATCCTGGGCCCAACATTTGAGAAGCCAGGTGCTGCCTGTCACAAGCCAGGACAAAGGGTTAGTGATGGAAGAATAATACGTCCTTAAAAAACCTTGGTCCAGCTGGCCCAGATGGTAACATCTTCTAAGAACCTCTATACATGGTTACAGGAGTACTAATACCTGATATTTGGTATAAAATGCCTTCAATGACAGATGAAATGATGCATCAGTTGGAGTACCTCAGTCGTAACAATGACAATTCCTAGTCAAATTCTGTGTCACAATACTAAGCCCCTGTCACACAGCACCAACGGATGGAAAGAGGATGTAAAACGGAGAGAAATACTTGCCATCCATTGGTTAACGCGATTCATCCGTTCTGTACTCACTGCGTCCGTTTTTCATACTCTCTATCCGTCCAGGATCCATCTACTGACATTTCATCCGCTCAAAAAGTTTTGAGCTGCACAAAACTTTTTGAGTGGAAAATGTATCCAACGCGTCCGTTATACATCCACTATGCATACGGGGAACATCCATTATACGTCCGTAATCATCCTTTATGTGTCTGCTATATCCATTAGGCATCCGCTGCACATCCGCGCAACTTGCATCCACTCCAGTGGAAAACGGACACAGGGAGGAAGTGAAACGGATGCGGAACGGACACGCAGCGTTAGTAGCATGGACGTAGAAAGGATGAAAGCGGATGCAGCTCGCATACAAAGCATTAAAACGGAAAAAATGTTTGTATAGGGGACGTATCTCGGATATTTAGGATGACTGCAGGATGCCTAGAGGATGCAAAAGGACACCTAGCGGAAAACCTATATTTCCTATAAAAAGGGGGAGAAATCACCTGGATCTCACTTTCAGTCCAGCAGCCCTGCAGTGCAGACCTCTTCAGCCTTCATCTGGGCTCTTGCTCTTCCACAGCATCCAGTCATCTCCACCATGGATCATCACACACTCCTTTTGGTAGCCGCCATCATTCTACAACAGTGCGAAGCCCTCTACAGGCTCTTTCACCTGTTCTACAGGAAGAAAAGGAGGCGTCCAAGAAGTGTCTGGGTCCGAAGATGGATCGCGAGAAGAGCCGAGTATGGACTGTATAACAAGTTGATGGTGGAGCTGAGGAACGAAGACTCTCGTGCATTCCAGAACTTCATGAGGATGCCGCCAGCCATGTTTGACAAAGTTGTGGAGCGGCTGAGACTCAGGTTGACCAAGCAGAGCACCAACCTCTGGCCCAGCCTGGACCCTGGGCTCAAGGTGGCACTGACTCTGTGCCACCTGGCCTCCGGGACACATACAGGAGCACGCAGTACGCCTGGAGGGTGCCACACAACACCATCAGCATTGTGGTCAGAGAAGTGGTGCAGGCCATCATCGAAGAATACCTGGAGGAGCTCCTCCAGTGCCCCTCCACTGAAGAAGGCTGGAGGAAAGTTGTAGAGCAGTGGTATCAGAAGTGGAACTTACCACACACCGTTGGAGCCATAGATGGCAAGCACGTGGCCTGCAAAGCTCCAGCCAAGTCAAGGTCCACTTATCACAACTACAAGGGCTTCTTCAGCATCATATTCTTCGCCATGGTCGATGCTGACTACAAGTTCATGTACATCGATGCTTCAAGCAATGGGTCATCTTCAGATGCCTAGATATACAACGCCAGTGACCTCAAGGAGGGGCTGGAATACAACCTCATCATGGGCTTCCCAGATCCAGACCCCCTGCCCAATGACACACAAGATGTGCCCTACTTCATCGTGGGGGATGACGCCTTCTCCCTCAGAACCTACCTCATGAAGCCCTACACTTCCAGATGCCTCACCTGTGAAGAGAGGATCTTCAACTACAGGCTGTCCAGGGCAAGACGGGAGGTCTAGAACACCTTTGGCATCCTGGCCAACAGGTTCCAGGTACTTCTCACCACCATGCAGCATCACCCAGAGACCATGAGGAACATCGTGGAAGCTTGCTGCATCCTGCACAATCTCATGCGCACCCGCTACCCAGTGTTGCAGAACAGGCTCGTGGACTGCCAATAAGGCAATGGGGACATGGAGCCTGGTGAATGGAGGCAAGGGTGAAACCTGACAGATACCGTGGATGTGCAAGGCCCCAACAGAGCTTCACGTGAAGGGAAGAAGCAGGACAAACTCCTGAAACACTGGTGGAACTCCCCAGCTGGAGCAGTGGAGTGGCAAGACAGGATGGTAGATGCTTAATGGATGCTTCCTTCAGCCTGTCTCATCACACTGATGAGATTGTGTCATGTATGTTGGGTGGGCCTACAATGAACAGGGCATTTAATAAAGAGTTGTGTTTATGTTGATGAATGATTAAATTGTTATTGATAATAAAGGGCCATAGGTGTGGCACCTGGGAAGCTGGACCATCCAGTCCCATTATGCTTGCACTGGAGATTTATCTATCCCACAGCTATTACCCATACCACAGGTATCCCTGCCCATCCCACTGCTATCTTAACCCATCCCACAGCTATTACCCATCCTACAGGTATCCCTGCCCATCCCACAGGTATCCATGCCCATCCCACAGCTATTACCCATCCTAAAGGTATCCCTGCCCATCCCACTGCTATCCTTACCCATCCCACAAGCATGCAAAGGCTTAAACCATTTCTAAAAGTTTCCACCAAGACTTTATTAACTAAAAGAACTGAACCAAGTGTGTGAAGCAAAGATAACCTTTATTAATAACAAACTGTAAAAGCAAAATGACCCAAGTAAAGTGTCCCAAGCAAAGATAAAGTCAACAGGGAGCAACCCAGTCTCTGGCACTCTTCTCAGTCACTCTGAGGCATGCCCATAGTCTCGGGGTGAAGGGTCCAGGTGCTGTGGAGGTGGCTGCTGGAGTGCTGGTCTGAGGCACCATTGGGGTGCCTGGCCCCGAGAGGACAACAGGGGATGGTTTGTGGAGGAAGCTCTCAGAGAGCTGGCTCAGTCCTGTGATGTTGAGAGCCCCTTCCTCCATGACATGGGGTGTCAGTCCCGAGACCGATGACAGATATTCTGAGGCTGGGCTTGGTTGTGGGGTGGAGGAAGGAGGAGTGTAGTGGGGCTGTCTGGTCTGCAGCTGAGCGAGGTGAGGCGTGGGTAGCATCTGTGGCATGGGTGGCATCTGTGGCGTGAGTGGCATCTGTGGCGTGGGTGGCATCTGTGGCATCTGTGGCATCTGTGGCATCTATGGCATCTGTGGCATCTGTGGCATGGGTGGCATGGGTGGCATCGGTGGAATACGATGTACCTGTGCCTGGACTGGGAAGGGCTGCCTGTGCTGCTGGAACTCCTGGTAGCTGTAGCCTTGGTAGATGAGAGCCTGTGGAAAGCCTTGGAAGGGCTGTGACATCACCTGGGGTGGAGGAGCAGACCTGGACTGGGTCGGAGCAGGTTCAGCTGGGCCTGGAGGGTTGTGCAAAAGACCTGTGATCCTCTCCTTTATCACCTGGTACTGTGATTTGGATATGTCCATGAGCGTCTGGCTCATGTATGTGATGAAGGGCTTGCGGTTAGAGGATGGCATATCGCTGTGGACCAGCTGAGAGAGAAGATCTATGCTGGTCTTGATCGTTTCCCTGATCTCCAACAGGACAGTGTGGCTCTGGCCCTCCAGTCTGCCTCTCTGCCTGCTTTCTGTGGAGGTGGATCTGGGGGTGGGTTTAGGTTGGTCTCTCATGGCTGCCGCTTCTTCCTCCATTTGTGACAGGGGATCCTCCACATCCTCTGGCATGGGGAGTGCAGCTGTTGGGGGGGTCTTTGCCATGGGGCCCTCCGAAGATACCTGCCTGGACAGGGTAGCTGTCTCCTGGCTGGAAGAGGACTGGCTGTCTGTGGGCTGTCTGAGGGAGAGGGTTGTCCGAGGGGCTGTTCCTTGGTGGCGGACCTCATCCTCCAGGAAGCTGCACTTGGCCATGACGTACATCTCCCGGTCAGTGAGCTTGACAGCGGCCTGGCCAGATTTCTTCAGGTGCAGCTTGCCATACCAGGTGTGCATGTGCTTCCACCATACAAGGAGTAGGTCTGAAGTGTAGCCCAGGCTCTCTGCCTTGTCTCTCCAAGCTGCCTGTTTTTTCTTGGTGTCGTGATAGAGTCTGTGGCCCTTTCTTCACAGGTACTTGTTCTCCCTGAGTCATTCTAGCACCTCCTCCTTCATGCTCCTCGGAAAGGGTGTACTGTTTCCTCTCCCCCTTCTCCTTCCCTTCCCTCTTCCTCCCTCTGGCAGGGGCTTGAGCAGCAGAGCCTTCAGGGTCTTGAGCAGCAGGGCGTTCCTTTTTGTTGTTTTCCATTCTGTTTATGCAAATTTGGGGCACTTTTTGGAGTGGATAACAACGGATGGAGCCACCCCCAAAATTTTGCTCGTCCGCTGTGTCCTTTTTGCATACGTTTTGCATCCGTCGGCCAGTGGGACCTAGCCTTAAGCTCTTCAAATTATTTCCAGCATTTCTATTCCTGCAATTGTGAATGACTGCAGTGTCTCTCAAGCATCTTACCCTCCAGCTGCTGACTGTTATCCTGGGCCACTGTTTTGGCATGAGCTTTGACCTACTATGTTTTTTACTGCTCAGTGGTTTTTTTTCAAATGTAATTTTACAGATGATCCAATATTGATTCATTAAACCAATAAAGAATATTCAACTTTTGAAGCTGATGCACTCTTGAACCTTGATATCTCGCAATGAGCACCTTTTTTGATTTTGCATGCTGCCTTTGCTTTCCTATCCTTTGGATATAACACTGCAAAGTTTCCTTCCCTTTCTTTTATTTTTAAAATTTGTTTAAATTGCACTGTAGCATTGTTGCTTCTTTGTTTTGGTGAAGTTGAATAATCAGTTCATTTTTGCTGCATAGTTTCTATTGGAAAAGAGAGGTGATGAAAGAATATATATGTGCAAATTTCTGAGAAAGCTAAAAAAAAAAAAAAATCTACAGAACAATTAAAAGGAAAAGAAAAGGGGTGGTGGTGGATGGAGAAGCCATCCTGGCCATACAGATGGAAAGGGCAAGAAGCAAAGGAATGTGGGGTTCTAGCAGGGGTGGGATTCTACCGGTTCTGTCCAGCTCTGTAGAACCAGTAGCTCTGAAGAGCAGCAGACAAAGAACAGGTTCTATGTCTGCTGCTGTTTTGGTCCACCTGCCCACCCAGGCTCTTACCTGACCTTTATTTCCTGCTTTTTGAACCTCAGCTGCTTTGCATGACACAGCTGCGGTTGAAAAAGCAAGAAAAAAGTGTTTTTTCAAACAATGCGCACCCATGTGTAGCGCCACTCAGTTGTCGAGGCTGCAAGCTGATGATGTTTTACACACATGTGCGCGCAAAGTGCGTATGCACACACAAACTACCAAACTGGTAGTTAGTCCAGTTGGATATCATCCCTGGATTTCAGTGACCATATTTTTGAACTGCACACCAGTAACACCAATTACTAAACCACTTCAATCAGGACTGGATCTTCGTTTATAAGTTTTAGCCTCCAGTCCCCTTTGTTGCTCTTCTCTGCACTCTTTCTCAACATCTTTTTTATATTATGGTGACCAAAACTGGATGCAGTATTTCAAGTGTTGCCTTACCAAGGCATTATAATGTGGTATTAACACTTCATGTGATCTTGATTCTATCTGTTGGTCTCTGCCAAGAACTGGAAACTCTGGTCAATAAACCATGTTACTCATATGTGTAGTTGTAAAAATGAAAGTTTATTACTGTATTCCCGATCATGGCTAAGAGCTTCAACAACGGATGTCCATGAAAAGTCAGCGTTGAGACTGACTTGAGAATGGTTAACTCTCAATGCTGTTTTATCCACCCCCTGCCCAATTACCTGGCATCCATCCCTTCCCTAATCTGCCCATTATCTACTGTGTTTCTCACAAAATAAGGCTGGGCCTTATTTTTTTTTGACCTCCCCAAAAATGACTAGGCCATCTTTTGGGGGGTAACTTAATTTCCTCCCCCACCCCATCTAGATCGGCCCATGTGCACGTATCTCTCCATGAGGCTGTTTCTATCGGCCGGCGAAAGCTCCCCAAAGGCAGAGTCCCCAGCCGCTTCAGGGCAAGGCATGGTTTCCCGTGTCCCCTTGCCATTAGGCAGTGTCTTTCGGGCAATGGAAGCTCCCCAAGGGCAGTCACCAGCGACTTCAATCAGCCGGCAGAAGCGGCCTCGTGACGAGGGCAGTGTGCGTGTGCGCTGACCCCGAAACAACTTCTATCGGCCTATCAAAGTGGCTGGTGACTGCCCTTGGGGAGCTTCCATCACCAGAAAGCCCTAATGGCGAGGGGACACGGGCAGCGATGCCTCGCCCCAAAGTGGCTGTGAACTCTGTCTTTCAGCTTTGACACTGGGGACGTTATGATGCCAGCATTTTGGAGAGTGTGTCAGCTTGGCCAAGTGGGGGTGCAAAGGTGAATTGCTAATTGAAACTACAAGTATCAATTAGCAATTTGCTTCTGCACCCCCAGCCGGCCAAGCTTACACACTCTCCAAATTGCTGGCATCATAACGTCCCCAGTGTCAAAGCTGAAACTGTGTCAAAGCCGAAACTGCCCCCTCCCCCCGCTTCACAGGCAACGTCCTCAAGGTTTCCATCTCTACTGCCAGGCTCTGAGGCAGCGAGACAGCAGCCCTTCCTCATTCCAAAGCCAAAGCTGTGATGCCGGATTGGCTGTCAAGCTCCACAAAGCTTCCAGCTGTAATGTCAGGCTCTGGGATGTCTGTAAGATGTAGAACCCAACATACCACCCCCTCTACCATGGTTCCTCCTGGAAAGCAATCAACAGAATTAATAAAGTTCTTACAATAGATTTCATTTCTCCCCCTGCCTTGGTAGGAAGTTGCCGATGGAACAGTTTTTGCAATTTTGGAGCTGACACATCTGCAGATGTCACCCAGGAAGTGTCTGCTACTGGATATCCTTTCCATTTCACTAGGTATTGTAGGAACCCTTGGCGGTGGCAGGAATCAAGAATGTCCTCTACTTCATAATAATCATCTCTAATAGGCCCTGGGTGTCTTAACCAAGGTTCAAACTGTGTCATGTCAGCAGGCTTAAGCAGGTTACTGTGAAATAAGAGATGAATCATTTTGAATGGTAATGGTAAATGAACCGTAACTGGGTTAATTACTTGAAGTATTCAAAAGGGACCAATATATTTTGGGCCTAGTTTTTTACATGGTAACCCCAAATTAATATATTTTGTGGATAGATATACCCAATTCCCCACTTCTAATGATTTCTGTTCAAAACATTTCTTGTCTGCATATTTTTATATGTTTCAGTTGATTTGGCCAATGTGCTCTTAACTGTTCTCCATCGAACTTGTATATCTTCAATCCATTTAGCGGTAGTAGTTGGTTCATTAGCACATATGGCCATTCTGGAATAGGAATAAATTTCCTCCCATTCACTATTTGAGAAGGAGTATATCCAGTACTGTTATGAATGGCATTATTATAAGCCACTTCAGTGAATGATAAGGTCTCAACCTAATTGGTTTGCTGATAAGTTATATAGCATTGTAAACATTGCTCAATAGTGGCATTAGCTCTTTCTGCCATTCCATTATACATGGATGGTACGAAGTACTTAGTCCAACCAACATACATTTCTTATAAACAAATCAGCTAATCGTTTTACTGATGGTAAAGCCCATGTCACACTGCCCAACAGATGCAAAAAGGACACAGCGGACAAGCAAAATGTTCCATCCATTGTTATCCGCTCTTAAAAGGAGCAAAAATGTGCATAACCGGAGCGGATAACACGGACGTGGGGAGGACGCAGGGCTGATGCAAAGCAGATGCGGAACGGAAGCCCAGCGGATGAAAGTGGATGGGAGCAGATGGCATGTCTGCTAGGCTTCCGGGGGACCTCAGCAAAGCGGACGCAGAACGGATACAGCGGATATCTGCATATCTGCCTGCCAGCCTTCCTGCCAGACTTCCTGCCAGCCTTGGTTCCTGCCAGCCTCCCTGCCAGCCAGCAACCCCACAACCATGCGGAAGCACAGCAAGCCTCAGCCATCTGCTGCCAGGTGAGGAGTCTGGAGGTGTAGGGCTTCATGAGGTAGGTTGTGAGGGAGAAGGCGTCATCCCCCACGATGAAGTAGGGCACATCTTGTGTGTCGTTAGGCAGGGGTTCAAGATCTGGGAAGCCCACAATGAGGTTGCCTTCCAGCTCCTCCTTGAGGTGACTGGCGTTGTATACCTGGGCATCTGAAGATGAGCCGTTGCCAGAAGCATCGATGTACATGAACTTGTAGTCAGCATCGACCATGGTGAAGAGGATGATGCTGAAGAAGCCCTTGGAGTTGAAATAAGTGGACCCCGACTTGGCTGGAGATTTGCAGGCCACGTGCTTGCCATCGATGGCTCCAACGGTGTGTGGTAAGTTCCACTTCTGATACCACTGCTCTGCAACTTTCTTCCATCCTTCTTCAGTGGAGGGGTGCTGGAGGAGCTCCTCCTTGTATTCTTCGATGATGGCCTGCACCACTTCTCTGACCACAATGCTGATGGTGTTGGATGGCACCCTCCAGCCGTACTGCATGCTCCTGTAGGAGGTCCCTGAGGCCAAGTGGCGCAGAGTGAGTGCCACCTTGAGCCCAGGTTCCAGGCTGGGCCGGAAGCTGGTGTTTGCCTTGGTCAACCTGAGTGTCAGCCACTGCACAACTTCGTCAAACATGGCTGGAGGCATCCTCATGAAGTTCTGGAACGCCCGAGTGTCTTCACTCCTGAGCTCCACCATCAGCTTGTTATACAGTCCGTCCTCTGCTCTTCTGGCGAACCATCTTCGGATCCAGACTCTTCTTGGGTGGCTCCTTTTCTTCTCGCAGTAGAGTTCACAGAGCCTGCAGATGGCTTCGCACTGTTGCAGAACGATGGTGGCTGCCGAAAGGACTTTGTTACAATCCACGGTGGACATGACTGGATGCTGTGGAAGAGGAAGAGCCAGATGAAGGCTGCAGAGGTCTGCACCGCTGGGCTGCTATTCTGAAAGTGAGATGCAGGCGAGTTGCTCCCCCTTTTTATAGGCAGTATAGGTTTTCCGCTAGACATCCTCTAGGCATCCTCTAGGTATCCTCTAGACATCCTTAATATCCGAGATAGGTCCCCTCTGCGAACGATTTTTCCATTTTAAACGCTTTGTTTCCATTCTGCATCCGCTAGGCATCCGTTCTGCATCCGTTCCGTGTCTGTTCCGCTTCCTCCCTGCATCCGGGCGGATGTGAGTTGCGCAGATGCGCAGCGGATGCCTAGCGGATATAGCAGATGGGTAATGGATGCATAACGGATGCCTAGCGGATGCGTAATGGATGCAGAATGGACGAACTGGATACATTTTCTGCGCAAAAGTTTGGGGTAGCCCAAAACTTTTGGAGCGGATGAAATGTCCATAAACGGATGCTGGATGGATAGAGAGGAAGCCAAACGGAGGCAGTGAGTACTTCGCATTTTCCAATGGATGGCAAGGTTTTTTGTCCGTTTTACATCCTCTTTGCATCCATTGGTTCAGTGTGACATGGGCTTAACCTTTTACATGGAATAAAATGAGCTTGTTTTGAAAACAAGTCAATTTCTGTCCAAATAACTGTATTTCCTTGGTTCTCTGGAAGATCTACTATGAAATCCATTCCAATATCCTCCCACAGTCTTGTGGGTTCTGCTACTATTTGTAGTAGTCCAGAAGGTTTTACAATTCAGATTTTAGTGGTTGCACATACTGAACATCCCTTCACATATTTTTCAATATCAATTCTCATAGATGGTCACCAAAACTGTCTTTTAGCTAAATGTATTTAAGGAAATCATAATGCCCTGCTTGTTTGTTATCATGACAATGTTTCAATACTATAGAACATAGTATTTCTGGTGCATACATCTTTTTCCCCTTGCCAGGCTATACCATTTTTCATTGTAACCTGAGTTTTGTTTATGGGCAACCATAAATCTTCACTAGCACCACTGGAAGATCCATTGTCATAATTGTTGTTGGTAACGAGTTTATATGATCATTACAGGGAATAAGTGGTTATATTACTTCTTCACAGTGACTTTTGAATTGAGGTAACCTTGATAGGGCATTCACCATAAAGTTTTTCCCAGCAGGAGTGTATTTCAAAGAAATTTAAAATGTCTGAAATATAATGCCCATCAAACCTGCTTCAGATTTTCTTGGATTTTGCAAGGCTTCCAAATTTTTGTGATCTGCCCACACCTTGAAAGGATGTGAAGTACCCTCTAACAAATGTCACCATGTAAGTAATGCCCATCAGACTGCAAATGCCTCTTTTTCCCATATGGCCCAATTTCTTTCTGTTGATTTAGTTTTCTGGATGTATATGCACATGGTTGTAATGTTCCTTCCTGGGTCTTTTGCAAAAATATAGCCCCTACTACAACATCACTAGCATCTGTTTGAATTTTGAATGGACAAGTCGAATCTGGATGTTTAAGAAGGGGTTCGGTTGCAAACAGTACCTTTAAATTAGGGAATGCCTTTTGACATTCACTTGTCCACAGTAACTCCTTATTTGATTTGATCAGTCTATTACTTACATTTTTTGTTTTTAACAAATTGTTTAAGGGGAGAGCAATATCTGTAAACTTTGGAATAAATTGCCTATAAAAACTGGCAAAGCCCAAAAAACTTTGCAACTGTTTTCTTGTATTTGGGATTTGCCATTCCAACACTGTACAAACTTTATTCAGATCCATTTCAAGACCATTTGCTGAGGTAATCTAATTTGGTGAAATGGAATTCACATTTGGATAGTTTAACATAAAGGTGTGCATCTAACAGTTTTCTAAGCACTTCTCGTACTAACTGAGTGTGTTCTTCCATAGTGTTTGTATATATTAGAATATCAAGTAGACCAGCACTTCCTGAGATAAATGTTCATGCAATATACCATTTATTAATTGCATAAATACAGCGGGAGCTCCTTGTAATCCTAATGGCATGACATTAAAATGGTAGCTTCCTAACGGGCAATTGAATGTGGTTTTCCATTCATCACTGGAATGGATATGTACTCGCTAATATGCTTCCTGTAAATCTAGTTTGGTAAAAATACGGCCTTGTGCCAACGAACATAACAAGTCCTTTATCAACGGGAGTGGGTATAGTGGTTTAACACATATCACATTAAGACCTCGGAAGTCCACATACAGATGCAAGCCACCATCTTTCTTCTCTCTAAATAACATTGGAGCGGCTATATGAGACCTCCCAAGTCTCTGCTAGATTATCTTTTCCAGAATCTTCCCTGGTATTGAGGTCAAGCTGAAAGGTCTGTAGTTTCCTGGATTTATTTTTTTTGCTTTTTTGAAGATGGGAACTACATCATCTCTTTTCCAGGCCTCAGGCAGTTCCCTGGTGCTCCAGGATCTTTGAAAGAAATAGTTTAGTAGTTTTGAGTTCATGTCCACTATTTCTTTCAGAACTTTGGGGTGTAATCCATCTGATCCTGGTGATTTGAACTTGTCTAGAGTGGATAGGTGCTCACTTACCATTTTATTTCCTATTTTGACTTTTGTTCCTTATCTGTTTTTTGTGGTTCTGTTTTTGATAGGTTGGACTGTTTTTTCCCTTGGTGTACAGACAAGTACAAAAAACAAATTAACTAATTCTGCTTTTTCTCTGTTGCTTGTTATCTTTTTGCCACTTTCTCCCACCAATGGACCTAATTATTTTCTTGATTTTAACTGTTGGAACAACCTTTTTTGTTGTCATTATTGTTTACTTTTGTTGCAAGCTTTTGTTCATTATGAGCCTTAGTTTTCCTCACTTCATCTCTGTAGGCTCAGGCTATTTCCTGATATTTTGCCTTAATTATGTGCCCCTCTTTCCACTTTTTATACTTGTCCTTTTTGTCTTTCAATTTTTCAGAGAGTTCTTTATGCAACCACATTGATTTCTTTTGAGATCTGTTATTTTTCTTCTTCATTGGTATTGTGTTCTTCTTCATTGGTATTGTGGTATATTTGCCTTCATGTACTAAATTCACCCTGTTTATTCCCTCAACTTTGAGCATTAGTGTATAAGCATTTGAGTCTTTTATGGTCTTGGATATGTTTCTTTTATTTCCTAGTTTGTAACTGGAATTTCCATCCTTTCCTTCACTCTCTGCTTCATTGTGTTTTTCTGTTTTATTTCTTCTTTCTCTTTACTCCCTCTCTCCTTATGTGATTGGTTATTTAATGGTTTTTGCTTGGAATTAGGTTCTAAAGGTCATGAAGATGGCCCCTCTCCCCCCTCAATTTTAGTTTAAAGCCCTTTTGATAAGGTGAACCATTCATTTTCCAAATATATTTTTCCAGTTTTGTGAGTTACAGTCCATCCCTTGTCTGTAGTAATTCAGGTAGTTCAGACTTGGTTTAGGAAGCTAAAGTTCTGTTAATGACTCCAGTTTATAAGCCAGTGGTTCATTTCTAAAAACTTTTACTCCCTCATTGGATGTTGACATTTTGTTGGAAGTATAAATGAAGATACCACTTGTGCCCCTAATTCTTTAACTTTCTTCCCTAGCTGTTGTAATTTCTTGTGATTGTTCATTGCTGTGTCATTGGTTCCTCTGTGAAGAAGAAGAAAGTGTAGAAATCCATGGGGTTGATTATTTAATAAGATACTAAGTGTTCATAGTTCATATCCACTGGTCTGCTGCCACCTACCTCCTGGCAGATGGCAGAGGGCTGCAGGAGGCCATCCCAGCTGAAAACAGTGCCCCCCCCGAGCTCTGTTTTCTCTAGCAGAAAGCTGCAGGGGGCCATCTTGGCCAAAAGCAGGGCCCGGGGGGGGGGGCAGGTATGGCACACCAAACTCCATTTTTACTGGCAATGGGCTGAAGGAGGCTGTCCTGGCTAAAATCCAGGCCCAGAGAGGCCACATGTGCCCCCCACACTCTGTTTTCAGTGACAGAGGGCTAGCAAAACAAACTAAAAAGCAAAACAAAAGAAAAGTAGAAATGTTTCCCCCTTTGCATTTGACATACAAGAATGGACAGGAAAGGAGAAAGGGAAAGAGGAAAGAAAAAGAAGGAAAGATGGGAAGAGAGCAAGGAAGGAAAAAAGAAGGAAAGAGGGGAAGGAAGTGGAAAGGAGAAGGAAGAGGGAAAAGAAAAAAAGAAGGAAGGAAGGAAAGAAAAAAGGAAGGAAGGATGGAAGGAAGGAAAGGGAGCACTTAGCTACCAGCAGCCCTGCTGCCCTTTCACCATCCCCTTATCTTCTTCTCCTGATCTCTACTGGTGGTCTCCCATCCTGTCACTAAGGATGTTTGTTACAAAGCCAGGTCTCCTTGCATTGAGAGGGAGTGGGCCTCCTTCTGAGAGGGAGTGGGCCTCCACTTTGCCCTCCTTCACACACCATGAACAACCTGGTCAAGGAGAGCAAGAACAATAGCAGAAGTGGAGGAAAGCATAGCTGGGCACCCCCTTGGGGAAGCGGGGCTTGGTTGCATTGTGGGGTCCCAGTGCTCTGGGACCTCAAGGGCTGGGTGCTTTACCTCTGCTGCCTAGGGCTTTGGACAGCCTGCACCACTGTCTGAGAGTTCTTCTCATTGCCTGAGAGGGATGGAGAGGCTCCTCTGAAAGACAAGCATTTGGCGCTCTCCCTGGTCTTGCCTTCCTCTGCTGGAGAAAATGAATTCCCCCCAGGCCACCACAGGTGCCCTCCCTACATGAGTGATGTCGATTTGGCCTTGCCCATTCTGGCTGCTCCCACCCTGGCCACCCCTTCACCCTGGAGGTCAAACACAGCCCTGATGCAGCCCTCAATAAAATCAAGTTTGATACCTGTGATCTAAAAAATAATGATCTGGCCATAAAAGTTTACAATAGTTGTGAATAACTTTTTAAAATATTCACTCAGTTTTTTCAGGATCATTCAATGTATTTAAAAATTGTATTCAATTCATTCATAGTTGTTTAATTAATAAAGACTCGTTATAAATCCTTATAAATATGCAGAGAAGGAGAGGAAAAAATACTGATTTGCACTTTACTCCTTAGAGAACGAGAGAGGGAAAAAGAACAGCCATGCAAATAGCTGTATGTAATTCATTCTGCAATTATCTCTGTGTAAGTATGCTCTGTTGATGATAAAAAATCTGTGCAGTAAATATTGAAAAAAAACAGTTCAGCCTACATAAATAAAATTTTCTCAGTGCTGGAAAACTTTGTCAATGGTGGTATTTTATCAATGTCATCAGGAGAGCAAAGAAACTTGTCAGAGTTTGCAGAGAATCCAACCACCTCATAAGTAAATTATTCAATAGGATTCATTTATAAAAGAAACTTCTTTATATACAACAATATAAAGCATGATGCATGTATACAATATAAAGCATGATGCATGCAGCAGAACTCAGAATCCAGAAGCAAAGAATCATATGTGCATAGAATCACAGAAGCTTTATATATTACAGAGGCTATAGTGAAAGGACAAAGCAACTCTTATATACAAATCAGTCAAGCTAAGCCATGCCCAGGCTCTGAGCTCTCTGGGTCACCAAACATCCCCATTAGCTGACCTGTTAACGTGTCTATCCAATTCATAAACTATACATTGATACGCCTCCCTTTATGACTGGAATAGACATAAAACCAATAACTTAATATTCTTCCCATGGTGCACTCCACCCAATGGCTTGGTCATTATATCTGCCAGATTGTCCTCTGAAGAACAGTGAAGCAAGCTAATTAATTGACATTTGATGACATTACAATACTTAATGTCCACATGATTGCTTCTATTCTGTACTCCGTCACCTGTTGTCATTTTAGTGCAAGCAGCATTATCTTCAAATCCTGTTACAGCTTCATTTACCATTATGTTTAAATCCTGTAACAGCTTGAACGTATCAAATTACCTCTGAACAAAGTTCAGATAGAGCTATAAATTCTGCCTCCACAGTAGAAATGGCTACAGTTGTTTGTTTTCTGGACTTCCAACCAATTAAAGCCTCTCCAAACAATACCACAAACCCAAAATTAGACTTTCTGTTTTTTTACATCATTGGCATAACACTGTCAACATAACATTTCAATTTCAGTTCTTCAGATACTTGTATTTGAAGACCCAAGTTCACAGTTCCCTTCAAATACCTGAGAATTCTTTTTATAGCCATCCAATGCATTGGTGCAACAGTAAAGTGACTTATGATGCTTACTGCACAGGCTATGTCTAGTCTGGACCACTGTGACAGATATCACAGGCTCCCTATTGCTGACTAATATATCTCTTGATCACAGGCTTCACTTTTGTCCTCACCCAAACTGTTTTGAAAACCTGTGCTCATAGGTGTTGGAGCAGAATTACAATCCTTCATGTTGTATCTCTCCAACAACTGTTCAATTTTTCTTCTTTGACTTAGAACATAACCACCTTTCTCAGTTTTTTGTATCTCTACACTGAGATAATTTTGTATTTCACCCAAATCCTCTATTTAAATTTTTTCTCTAATTGATTAGCAAAAATTCTTTTTTCTGTGACACATCTATTGCAATGAAACAGAATCAACCAGAAATGCTAATGACTGACAATCTCCTCCTTGTAACTTTCCAGTATATATGCAACCATCAGTTTTGCAACTCTTGAACTCAAGACCTTTCAATGCTATATCTAAACAGATATTCCAATTCCTGGCTGACAGTTTCAACCCATAAGTGGCCTTGTTCAATTTATACACAGTGTTAGGCTTTTTACTTTCCTATCCTGGTGCTTGAACCATGTAAATTTCTTCCTCTAATTCTGTATTGAGAAATGCTGTGGTTATATCAAAATGCCAAATTTTATGGCCACGTGCCACTGCCAATGCTATCGCAGTGCCAACCTTATGCTTTCACTCTTCACTATTGGCACGAATACCTCACCATAGTGCACATTTTTCCTCTATGAAAAACCTTGTGCCACTAATCTTGCCTTGTATTGTATGTCTTCGTTGGGTAGTACTTTCTTTTTGTATATCCATTTACATCTTACGGCTTTGCAACCCTGTCACAAAATCAAACATATGAACACTTTATGTTCACCCATGGATTTCATTTCTTTGTCCATGGCTTCTTTCGATTTTACTTGTTCAATTTTGGGTAGTGCCAATACGTCCTTATAATTTCTTGTCTCATACCACACATTACATACCTTTAATTCACTAACAGAATGCTTGTCAGGTGGAATTCCCCTGTTCCATCACTCTGACCTGAGTGGCATTGAATTCTCCTGTGTTTCTACCTCTCTGGCTTCAAATCTGACTCATCATTTTCTCCTGACTCCTTTTCTTGTTCTTTTTTAGCTTCTCCTTCCTGAATACAGACACCATCACTAAGTCAGTTACTGTCACTAAGTGGCCATCATCATGAAGCGGATCATTTCAAAAATTGGCATCAATTATGTTCCAATTTTGCTCTGCAAAGCTAGCAGACTTTGAAATCAGTATTCTTTTGCTCCCATTGCTCAAGTAATAGCTTTTTGAGCCAGGCTCATAGCCTGTAAACTTGATCTTTCTTGCCTTTGGTTGACCTTTTCTTCTGATTGCTTTTGGAATATACACCCATGCATTACTTCCAAACACCCTTAAATGTGTCAGAGATGGCTTTTTCCCATGTAACACTGCTTATGGAATATCATTTATAGATTAATTCCACAGCCTATTGATTAAATAATTAGCAGTCAACATGACTTCAGCCCAATATGACCTGCTCAGACCAGAATCCTCCAGCAGTGAGTCCTTCATGGTTTGTAAGAGATCATTCCACCTCTCAGCTATACCATTCTCAGCTGCTGTGTATGGATTTGTGCATCTGTGTTTTATTCTTAACTGTCCCAGCCACTGTTGAAAACTTGCAGACATCTTGTTTGTTGCTTTTCTGTCTCTGCTCCTTGGTCCCCCACCTCAAGAATTTCTCCTGGAGGCTTTTTCTAAAATGGTGTTTTTTGTTTTTTTTCAGAAAGCAAACAGGCTTTAAGGACTTTCATTCATAAATCCTGTTCTGGTTTCCACTGAAAAACAGCTGAAACAACATTTCAACAAGACTGTTTAGCACCAAAAGCACCTTCTAAAGATTCAGGAATCTGCATGCCATGCTGTTCCAACTCAATAAATAAAGTTTGTATTTGCACATTCTCTTTTGGTAACAGTCTGGCTCTGTACAATTGTCTTGATAATTGCACAATATTGAATGCTGACACACTCACATGCACACTTCTCAATTTCAGTCAAACCTCATTTGCAGTTTTTAAATCAGCTACATTTAAGAATTATTCATCTTCTAAACTTAAGATGATGTAGGCCAGTGTTTTATCATGCTTCCTTGATCTGCTGCTGCTAATGGTGCTTGGGTGGATTAATAACAATATTTATTTATTTATTTGTCAAACATGTACAAGATAGTAAGTATAGGTATGAACATAAACATGAACAAAGGAAGTAAATAGAGGTAAATGGGGACAGTAAGACAGGGACAGTAGGTACACTGGTGCACGTATGCACTCCCCCCTTAAGGATCTCTTAAGAATGGGGTGAGGTCCATGGTAGACAGTTTGAAATTGAAGCTGTGAGGGTTTGAGGCTGAAACAATGAAGTCAGGTAGAGCATTCCAGGCATTGATCACTCTGTTGCTGAAGTCTTATTTTCTGCAATTGAGTTTGAAGCATTTTACCTTGAGTTTGTATCAATTGTTTGCCCATGTATTAAGCTGAAGAAGTTGTTGGCAGGCAAGATGGTGTAGTAGACCATTTTGTGTACTATGCTTAGATTAGACTGAAGGCAGCACAGTTCCAGATTGTCCAAGCCCAAAATTTGAAGCCTGGAGGCATAGAGAATTAAATTGTGAGTAGATGAGCTGTATTCAAGAATTGGTCTGGCAAAGGTTTTGTATACCCTAGTTAACAATCCAATGTTACCGAAGAAGAAGAACCTCACAAAATAAGGTTAACAACTCTTAATATCCCAGAGCTCCTCAGCTTTCATGAAGCATTCAAATTTGCAGCCCCAACAATATAATTTTTCTGTCCTCATCAAGGCAGAGAGCTCTTCTTGAACTCAAAAGCGATCTTGCAAATTTTCTCAGCCTTGTTCTCTTTTCCTTTTAACATAGGCTATCCTTCAGCTTAATTACAGTTCAATTTACAGTGTGTTTACTGTGCTCTGTGCCCATAAGCTGTCAGAGTTTGCAGCAATCCAACCAGCACAGAAATAAATAATTCAGCAGGATTCATTTATAAAAAAAACTGCAGTCTGATTATGCTACAAAACAGGAAAATAAACTTTGCATCCAGATAAATGTTTGATTTCCAGTCTTTTTCTCCATTCACTATCTCCCCTCCTCCCCTGTGGTTGCAATTCTATTCATGTTGGGGTTTTTTTAGGCTTTAAATTAGATCAGGGGCACCAACCTTTTGGACCTCGGGGACCACCACATTTATAATTTTAGATCCCAGGGACCACTAACTGGTTCTGTGGGAAAGGCCTAATTTGTGGGTGTGGTTTGGTGGTCATGTGACTGGCTGGGCATGGCTTGTATGTAAATATTATAAATATTTATATAAATAATGAATTTTTTATCAAAAAAGAACAACTTTTACCCAAAATCAGGCAAAGCAGGCAGGCAGATTGAGTTGCTCACAGAATCACATATTCATTCAGAGATCTATCTATCTGTCATTGGTGAGCTCAGTCTGTCATAAAATTTGCTTGCAAGCAAACTGACAAAATTTACTCACAAACACACCATGTATGTAAATATTAATATTTTTTTAATAAAAAAGAGCAACTTTTACCCCAAATCAGGCAAAGCAGGTAGATTGAGTTGTTCACAGAATCATTCAGTGATTCTGCCATCGGCTAGCTCAATCTCTCAAATTTACTTGCTGTGGTCTGCATTGAATTTGCTTGCAAGCAAACCTTCAGTCCTAAGAGAGGTTCAGCTGTGCTGAGCCAAAGATCTAAAAACTCGCTAGAAAGCAAGAAATCAACCATTTCCTGCTTCTTAGCTAATCTAAATCTCCTGGCACAGCAGAACAGATGATGGTCAGAAAAAGGAAAAATAGCAATTTAGCAGGCAAGTTTACCGGATAAGGAGTGAGTGGGTGGGAAGGGTTCCTGCGGGCCATGTGGGCGGTGCAGCCTTGTGTCTCTGTGCAGCCTGGATTAATTGCTTTGTGTGGGTGCTCTGGAGCAAGATTTCTCTGTGGCCCACCAAAATTTTCTCATGGCCCACCAGTGGGCCGTGCCCCTCTGGTTAGCGACCACTGAATTAGATTATTCAAGAGATTCCTGCTTCTGCATGTCTGCTCTCTCTGTATAATAATCTAATTTTAATTTTAAAATTATTAATATAATTACATTAATATAATTGTATATTGATATATAAAATAATGAGAAAGATTTTTGAAAGAAATAAAGTAAACAAAGAAACTATATAATTAATTTACAATCTACCGAACTGTTTTTCCTGCTTCCAAGCAATATTCTCAAGCTTGTTAATAATTTTTTTTGAGAACCTCAAATTTACAGGACCATGAAAGTTTTAAGACAAAATAAAGGGACCACTTTATCAAATAAAGTTCCTCAAAATGGACATTCCTTATAGATGGCTAAATTGGAATAGATAACCTGATGCAATATAAGGTAGCTTAGCTTCTGGATGTTCTCATAGTGTTAAAATTAAAATGTCATATCATTCTGAGATATTTTGGAAGTTATATTATCCATTATCCATATACCATTTTCTCCTGACAGAGTACAACTAAACTATGAGCCTTTATAGTAATGGTGCTTTCTCCTTATGCTAAAATCTTCTGTAGCGTAAGCTGCAAATTGAGAGGAATGTTTTTTTGAACTCTAAAGTCCTTTCTATTTTTGGTTCTTTTAAGCTCTTTAACCTGTTATCCTGTATTAATTCTAGCCAATAGAAATAAGCTTGACTGACACAACCCAGTTTCATTTTCTAGAGAATTTTCTACGGTACAGAATATTATTATAGGTTTTGAAAGTGAAAAAGCAAACATTTTTAAAACAGCAACAACAAAACCAACAACAAATACAAGACGGTTTCCCTTTTATACTTAAAATCATCTATTCAGCAATAACACAATTACAGGTATTTCCTTTAGTTCAGCATGTTAACAAAAATAGTCTTAACACTGAATGCTTTTTCTTTAAAGTTGTTCTTTTCTGTTCATTGTTTTAGGGTGCTCATTCCAGAGAATGCAAATAGTCATACTGGGCTTTTTTTTTTGCTCCAGGCAGCACAAGTTCTCAGGAACAGAAGAAGAAAAAATGAAATAATTTGAAGTGTTAGACCTTCCTGATATTCTTACATACATACTATTATACTATTACTGAATCTTTTATATTTGATCCTATTCAAAATAAAGAAAAGTAGATCCAATGATTAATCCAATTGGATTTTGCAAGTGGAAAAGATGGGGGTGGGGAAATAATTTTTCTTTCTCTCCCTTGGGCAGATTAATGACCTGGAAGTTATCAAATTATATAAAAGACAGCTCTCTTTTTCAATTTATTTGGAAGAGAGGACTGTGTATCAAATAATCCAGAACCTTATTTTTTGTTTCAAAATTGGATGTGTATTGTGTATCTCTGTGTGGGGAAGGGAAAGAATGATCAAACCATATGACAACAAGAATAGAACTTTATAAGTTGTTAACTTTAAACAAGTAAAAGGATCCTCTTGTCTTGATCCTGAATGATGAAAAAATGTTTTTCTTGTTATTTCAAGTGAACTTGAACAAAAGCCTCCTGCTGTCTTGTTTCATCATAGAGAAGTTGTGAAAAAGATAAAATGTGCATGAACAGAAGTTGGAGGAAAGCAACAGAGAGCCTATTGTGTTTGTACAGGTTTTGTAAAAGTTGATTGTCTTGCAGTGAAAAATAAAATATTAGAAACATAGATGGACATTTTGGCTAACTCAGGTAATCTATTAAGCCCATGTCACACTGAACCAACGGATGCAAAGAGGATGTAAAACGGACAAAAAACCTTGCCATCCGTTGGTTAATGCGATGTATCCATTCTGTACTCACTGCCTCCGTTTTGCTTCCTCTCTATCTGTCCAGCATCCGTTTATGGACGTTTCATCCGCTCCAAAAGTTTTGGGCTGCCTAAAACTTTTGTGCGGAAAATGTATCCAGTTCGTCCATTCTGCATCCGCTATGCATCCGCTATGCATCCGTTATGCATCCGCTAGGCATCCGCTGTATCCGCTAGGCATCCGCTGCGCATCCGCGCAACTCCATCCGTCCGGACACAGGGAGGAAGCAGAACGGACGCAGAACAGATGCAGAACGGATACCTAGCGGATGCTGGAGGTTTATCTATCCCACTGCTATCCTAACCCATCCCACAGCTATTACCCATCCCACAGGTATCCTAACCCATCCCAAAGCTATCCTTACCCATCCCACAAGCATGCAAAGGCTTAAACCATTTCTAAAAGTTTCCACCAAGACTTTATTAAAAAAAAGAAATGAAGCAAGTGTGTAAATCAAAAATAGACTTTATTAACAAGAAGCTATAAGACAAAAATGAGTCTCTGGCACTCCTCTTGGTCGCTCAGTCCCAGGGGTGAAGGGTGCAGGTGCTGTGGAGGTGGCTGGTGCTGGAGTGCTTGTCATCAGCTCCTCCAGAAGCAGAAGCAGCAGAAGCGCCAGCCCCAGAAGAGCGAGCCCGTGCTGCAGAAGCTCCAGCAGAACCAGAGTGAGGGCCAGGGGGCGGGATGGTAGCCCTGTCCCTCTTGCCAGGGCTGGCAGCAGATGGATGAGGCTTGCTGTGCTTCCACATGGTTGTGGGGTTGCTGGCTGGCAGGGAGGCTGGCAGGAACCAAGGCTGGCAGGAAGGCTGGCAGAGAGGCTGGCACCAAGGCAGGCAGGAAGGCTGGCAGGGAGGCAGGTACCAAGGCTGGCAGGCAGGCTGGCAGGAAGGCAGGCACCAAGGCTGGCAGGCAGACATGAACCAAGGCTGGCAGAAAGGCTGGCAGAAAGGCTGGCAGGCAGACATGAACCAAGGCTGGCAGGAAGGCTGGCAGGCAGACATGAACCAAGGCTGGCAGAAAGGCAGGCAGCAAGGCTGGCAGGCAGACCGGCTGGCAGCAAGGCTGGCAGGGAGGCTGGCAGCAAGGCTGGCAGGGAGGCTGGCAGCAAGGCTGGTAGCAAGGCTGGCAGGCAGACATGCAGGCAAGGCAGGCAAGGCAGTTGATGTGTCTGGAAGCAGGTCTTTCCTCTGAATGGCGACCTGCTTCCGAGCTGCTTCCGTTATATCCGCGGGGCTGACGCATTGCATCCTCCCCGCATGCGCAGTGAATGCCAGGCATCCATTAGGCTTCTGTTGTGCATCCACTAGGCTTCTGCTCTGCATCTGCTTCATCCATTTGGCGTCCGCTCTGCATCCGCTCTTTCCGTTCTGTGTCCGCTTCGCTGAGGCCCCCCGGAAGCCCTGCGGATGTGCCACCCACTCCCATCCGCTCCCATCCGCTAGGCTTCCATTCTGCATCCGCTTTGCATCCGCCCTGCGTCCTCCCCGTGTCCGTGTTATCCGCTCCGGTTATGTAAATTTTCGCCCCTTTTGAGAGCGGATAACAACGGATGGAACATTTTGCTCGTCCGCTGTGTCCTTTTTGCATCCGTTGGCCAGTGTGACATGGGCTTTAGATAGGGGAATGGAAGAAAAATTTGCCAGATAGTTGATACTGTGTCTACATGTAGAGTGGGGATTCTTGAGAGCGACTGGCCCTAAATCACATTGCTGGCCTTCATGCCAAAAGCAGGCCTATAACTCGGTCCCCTGTTTTCCAGGCCAGACCCTTTACCACTAATTAAACTAAAACAAAACATACTGTCAGATGCATTATTCTTTTAAAACCATAGATATCACACATATGTTGATTATTTTGTTTGGTCTAAGGCACCAGCCTAGAAAGTGGGAGATTATGAGTTCATCCATGAAATCCAGTTGGATGATTTTGGACTAGTTACTTGTTCTCAGCCCAACCTACCTGACAAGGTGGTTCTGAAGAAAATAGGAGGAAAGAGTATTAGGTGTGTTTATTGCTGTGAGTTATTTATAAACAATACTAATACTACTGCTACTGCTACTGCTACTACTACATTGCTTTTGGAAGCACCTATCAAAATGCTTCTGGGTTGAAAGGATCAGCTGGTTATATCACCATTGTCCAGGGGATGTCCAAAGGGACTCTTTTCATGTCCCTAGTATTTTCCCACTATAGTGGTACCTGTTTACCTACTTACATTTGCACTGCTTTCAAAATGTTAAGTTGGCAGAAGCCGAGACAAATTGATGGAAGTTCATTCCATCACATGGCTTGCGCTATTGGGTTAGAACTGCTTAGCTGTTAACCTTTCAATGGTTTCTGACTCAGCGCCTCAATCACATGAGCCACCGCAGTCTCTTATAAACATTAATAAAGATATGACAACAAACTAACTAAATAAATTTTAGCATACTTTGAATGCAGAGGTGAGTGGGTAGCCATAAAATGCAAATGAAATAGCATACAAATTTCATTCTTAATTAGAGAATGCATATGATGCAAAGAGTCTCTTCAAATAACAGCAACCTACTTGTTTATATACTGATGTACCTTTTTTTTAAATAAATTTGTTTATTTTTAACATACAATAAATCCATTCCATTTCAATTGTGTCAATTACATATTTCATTAGCATATTTCATGTGCTTATCAGTTACTAATAATATTCTTCTTAACAGTGTAACAATATAATAATAATCACATTCCCTTGTATATGAGTATGTCTATTACACTAGTTTCTTTTATTGCTTTATAAAGTTGTCTAATTCCTTTTAATTAATTTTCTAGCCATTTATAAAACAAGTCCCATACCATGCAATATTCAGATTCTTCTTTTTCTTTAATTTCTAATGTTAATGTTCCAACTCCTACCTTTAAAATGATGCTATAGAGCAGGGGTCCCCAACCACCGGTCCCTAGACCGGTACCAATCCGTGGATCATTTTGTACTGGGCCGCAAAGCTTGGGTGCCGCCATCTTGTTTTGACGGCACTTCTGGATTTTCGGTTGCTTCTGGGTTTGCGGTTGGAAAGTGCTTCCGGGTTTTCGGTTGGAAAACGGCATTTGGGTGCTGAAGGAATCCTCGCACCTTAGTTTTGTCGAAGAGGGGGGCTTCGAACGTAGAGCCATCCCGATGGCGGTGGAGTCTCATGTTACTCAGGTACCAGTCTGTGGAAGAATGAATAATTGTGAAACCGGTCCCTGGTACAAAAAAGGCTGGGGACCACTGCTATAGAGCACTGCACACCAGAACAACTGGATACAAGGACAGATTTTTCCTGAATGCCATCACTCTGCTAACCAAATAATTCTATCAACACTGTCCAACTATTTACAAAGTCTGCATGACTATTACTATTAATCCTCTCATCACTCCTTATCACTCATCCCCTCTCACTTGTGATTGTATGACTGTAACTTTGTCACTTGTATCCTTATGATTTATATTGACTGTTTCCTAGTAAGATTTGATTGCTTACTGTACCCTATGACTATTATTAAATGTTGTACCTTATGATTCTTGACTCTTGACGAATATATCTTTTCTTTTATGTATACTGAAAGCATTTGCACCAAGACAAATTCCTTGTGTGTCCAATCACACTTGGCCAATAAAGAATTCTATTCTATTCTATTCTATTCTATTCTATTCTATTCTATTCTAT
>BLBF01000044.1:23202324-23227846 GCA_015471245.1 Laticauda colubrina | reverse complement strand
ATTCTATTCTATTCTATTCTATTCTATTCTATTCTATTCTATTCTATTCTATCCTATTAATCTATTCATTTCTGCACATTCAAATATTTTTTCAATTACTTTTTCCTCTATCGGTACCTTATCACTTTTTCAATTTTGAGCAAATACAATTCTAGTGGCTGTTAATGCATGTATAATTAAGTATGTTTTTTTTCTTTGCTATAACCTTTAGACACCATTCCTAATAAAAATATTTCAGGCTTCAAATCTATATATTGTTTAATCATTTTTTTCCAACCATGTATGTATTTTGGTCCAATATCTTCTAGCTTCTATACAAGTCCACAACATATGGTAATATGTTCCTGGTGTTTGGTGACACTTCCAACATTTAGTTGATTGATCTTTGAACATTTTCACTAGTTTTCCTGGTGCTAAGTGCCATCTGTAAAACACCTCATACAAATTTTCTTTATATGCTTTCGATATTGTCAGTTTATAATTCCTGTCCCATAACTTCTGCCATCTATCTAATTCTATATTGGCCTATAATTCTTCACTTGTTGTAAATCAGGGTCCTCTTTTGAATTAGGTATTTTGGCTTTGGTCAGAATTTCATTTACAACTTCTAATAATATATCACTTATAGCATCCTGTAAGGCTTTATACATTTCTGCTAGCAGACTATCCGGCCCTGGTGCCTTTCCATTATTTTGTCTTTTACTTGCTTCCATTAATTCCATCATTGTAATTTTCCCTTTCAACATCGTTTTAGTTTCTTCTGACACTTTAGGTAGTACCATTTTCTTTAAATATTGCTCTATCTCTCATATCTCCACTTGTTCTCCACTAGTTCTTTTGAACTATTATAGTTCTATAATACTTTTGTATTATTTCTTTTTTATCTTCATTCCTATGACATAGGTTCCCTTTATCATCCATTTGTTGAGATATCCTTTTCTTTCTCTCTTTTTAGTTTATATGCGAACCATCTTCTTGGCTTATTTGCATTTTCAAAGAAGTTCTGTTTAGTATGTTAATTTTTTGTGCTAGTTCTACTTTATTATTTCCATTTTATGTTTTGTCAAAGTCATTTTATTTTGAATTCTTTGTGGATTTTTTTGTAGTTCTTTTTCCAGTTTTTTATATTCTTCTTCTAACACTTTTTCTTTTCTTTCTCTTTCCAGTATATGTTATTGTTAGTCCTCTTATATAAGCTTTAGTTGTATCCCACACATTTGCAATGAAGTTTCTTCTTTTTTATTTCAAAGAATTTTTTAAATTTCTTTTCCATATATTCCATATATTCTTTTTCTCTCAATATTAGATTATTCATTGTCCATCTTGTCTTCTTCTTTTGTCCTTTCCATGTTATCTTAATCGGATTATGATCTGCCATGTATTTATTTCAATACTTATGTCTTGTATATTAGCAATTATCTCTGTTGTTGCCCTTATCTATTCTAGACCAAGATAGATGTCTATTTGAGAAAAATGTATATTGTCTCTTTCCTGAATATCTTTGTCTCCATGCATCTTGAATTGCTAGTTCATCTGCCACTTTAAAAAATGCCTTAGGCAGTATTTTTCTATTCTTTTTATTTGACTTTTGTGTTTTATAGTCCTTTTCTCCATCTACCATTGTGTTGTAGTCTCCAAAAACACATATGTGTTCATATTCCAATTATGTTATTTTCTTATGTCATTTATCATAAAATTCTTCTTGACTTTCATTTGGGCATAAATTGCCATTAGTAGTGTCCATTTATAATTCATCAATATTTCAACTATTAATATTCTCCCTTCATTACCTTGATATATTAATCCCATTTTATAGTGTCTTTTACATATAATGCTATTCCTCTCTTACTTTGTTGTGTCAATGTAGTATATGGTCTACAAATCTTAGGATAGTCTAATATTTTCTCATGTTGCTTTTTAATATGCACCTCTTGCAAACAAATTATGTCCAGTTTTAGTTTCTCTAATTTATTGAATATTCTTTTCCTTTTAATTGCCAAATTTAATCCATTTATATTGATCATCCTAAACTTAATTTCTTCTTCCATAGCATTATTTATGATATGCTCTGGTCACTCTTGTCATTCTCATCTCTTTGTTCTCTTGGTCTCTCTTCTTCTCTGTTGTTCTCTCTTCCAGTTCTTTTCCTTCTTCTCTTTGTTATCTCTCCTCCTTTTCTGCAGCTTCTTCTCTCAGTTTTATTTCTCCCATCTCTCTTTTCTTTTCTCCTTGGTATTCTCTAAAATATTGATCATAAAATAGTTCTACTTTTTTAGTTGTGTCTATGTCTTTGCTCTCACCATGTTATCATTATTCCCTGTGGCATCAGCCATCTAAAGTTAATTTCTCTTTTTATCAAGCATTTTGTCAGAAATTCATAGTCTCTTCTCAATTCTCTTACACTTCTTGGTATTTGTTTCAACACTGTTATCTCCTTCCCTTTATATTTTACTTTCTCTTTCACCACCTTTAGTATATCTGTTCTTATGGCCTTTTTTATGAATTTAATATGTACTTCTCTTGGTAGCTTATTTCTCATTCCATATCTAGTCTGAACTCTGAAGATTTCAACCATGTCATATGTCATTTTCTCTTTTGTCTCTTCCCTAGCTGCTGCAAGTAAGTCTGCCATTTATGTCTGCCAGATTTTCATCTTTTTCTTCTACAACATTTTGGAATCTTAGATAACAATTAGCCTTGCCATCTCTAACATAATAATTTTCTTTTCCTTAGTTTGGTCAGATCTTGATAGTCTAAAGTCCATTTCTTCTACTCTTTGTTCTATTATACATGTTTTCACTTCCATTTTACCCATTTGTTCTTCATTCTTCATCATCATTTGTTGAATATTCTCAAACAGATTTAACAGATAATCAGAGTTGGAAGGGACCTTGTAGGTAATCTAGTCCAACCCGCTGCCCAAGCAAGAGACCCTACACCATTTCTGACAAATGGCAGTCCAATCTCTTCTTGAAAGTCTCAAGTGATGGTACTTCCACAACTTTCGAGGGCAAGCTGTTCCATTGGTTGATTGTTCTCACTGTCAGAAAGTTACTCCTTATTTCCAGGTTAAATCTCTCCTTGTTCAGTTTCCATCCATTACTCCTTGTCTGGCCTACAGGCACTTTAGAAAATAGCTTGATCCCTTCTTCTCTATGGTAACCCCTCAAATATTGGAAGACCACTATCATGTCTCCACTGGTCCTTCTCTTTACTAGACTAGCCAAGCCCAGTTCCTGCAACCATTCGTTGTATGTTTTAGCCTCCAGTCTCCTAATCATCCTGGTTGCTCTTCTCTGGTTTCATGCATTTCAGTAGCAATATAGTGGTCCTTTACATATAGTGCAACTCCACCTCCTCGTTTATGGGGTCTGGTTTTTTTGAACAGTTTGTATCCTTCTACCTATGTTCCAGTCATGGGTTTCATCCCACCAAGTTTCTGTTATTCCAACTATGTATTCATAGTTTGAGTTCACCCTGTTTGTTCCCCAGACTTTGCGCATTTGTATATAGGCACTTGAGATCTTTATGTCTGATACTGTGTTTATTGTCTACATAACCTGTGTTGTACCTTCTTGCCACCTGTTTGATTAGTGCACATGGTATGGCACTATTAAATGCTTGGTTTTGGTTGGCATCAAGGTTGATAATCTTACCTGCACAAACTATTTTCCCTTCTACATTGTTTACTTTCTTTTCCATCTTCTTGACTTTTTCATCCACCTTCCCAATTTTGTCATCCATCTTTGCCATTTGGTTTTGTATTGTTTGGAGTATTGCTTTAATTTCCACTTGCATTATCACCATCTTTTCTTGTTGAACAAACAAATCAAGGATACTTTGACCTCTAGGACTGGATGTTGCAGAAGATGAAGATGGTGCAACTGTTGCTGTTTTTCTCATCTTGGAATATTTAACTAATTATCTCTTATCAATCTGCAATCCACAAAATCTTTCCCCAAACAAAAAGAATTTTCTTCAGGTTCTTCTATACTTTAAGCCACTATGTTGTAATCCAACGAGAAGGTAGCGAAAGGAAAAAGAACATCTGAGGGAACCCCAGAAAAAAGGGCAAAGCAGACATAAAGAGAAGAAATAGTTAAGTCAAAAAATTAATTCCACCAATAATATTAAAAAAGGGGAGAAAAAGTAATACAATCCAATTTAAGGAAAACTGCCAATATCCATAGGAGAGAAAAAAAGGAAAAGGAAAAGGAAAAAAAGTCAAAAAAAAGAAAAAAGAAGAAAAAAAAAGAAAAAAATATGAAATGGGGAAAATATGGAATGGGAAAAAATCTTTAATATCCATTGGGAAGGAATAATTAAAATCCAGCTGTAAATTCTTTATGCCAGTGGTTCCCAAAGTGGATGGTAGGGGCAATGGCATGCCTTAGGGGGGCGCTAAGAGGCAAGGGGGCTGGCAGGGGGTGGTAAGAGGCAGAAGGGGGGCATTTGAGGCTCTAGCCCTGCAGGCTCACCCATTGACTGTTGCACTGTTCTGGAGTTAGCACCTCGAACGCCCCCCTGACGCCTTTTAGTGCCCCTCTGCTGGCCCCCTTGGGGATGCTAAAAGGTGAGGGGGTGGTGCATCGAATTCGGCCATGGTGGAACATAACGTGCCACAGCTGCCACATTCAAGGTGCCAGCTCTGGAGCAGTGCAACAGCCGGCACCTTGAACGACCGCCTGCTGCCTCTTAGTGTTCCCAAGGGGGCTGACAGAAGGACACTAAGAGGCATCAGAGGGCATTTGAGGCACCGACTGTTGTACCACTCCAGAGCTGGCACCTCTGATGCAGTCGTGGTGGCACGTATTCGACGGGCTGGCCCCCTGCCACCTCTTAGCATCCCCAAGGGGGCCAGCAGAGGGATGCTAAGAGGTGGCAGGGGGCGTTTGAGGTGCTGGCCCTGCAGGCCCATTGACTGTTGTACTGTACCAGAGCTGGTGCCTCAAAGGTGACAGCACATTGGGAAAAGCTGCCACCATCGCTTTCCCAAAGTGCCACTGCTGTCACATTCTGTCTGTCCATTCAACCATCCATCCATCCATCCAAAAATTCTGTCTGCCCACCTGCCTGCCTGCCTAGATATATCTATATCTATATTTGTTTTTTTAAGTTTTCGCGGATACTTACATGAATGCAGTTCAGCTTTGTTCGGGTATTATCCCACGTCATTGTAATGCTTTTAAAGTTGTAGCAACCTTTCAGCAGAATCTCATCTGCTATCATCAGGCTTCTGTATTGAGTTTGTATGTGGGTCAGGGTCTCACAGCCGTTGGTTTTAAATTTGAGGCTAGCCTATTGTTGTGCCAGGATGTTTTTTTCTACATCCTGATTGGTTGGGAGTCTTGGTCTGTGTTTATTGGACTTGGAGTTTGTTTGATTGGTGTTTCTGGTTTCTTCTGTCTGTTTTGTGCACAAGAAGGGTCACACATGTCAATACAATTCAGCAACATAAAATAAAGAAATACAAATAAAAATCAACAAGAATCGGCAAAGCATCTCTGATTAGATTTTATTCACTACTAGAATCTAATCAGAGATGTATTGCCAATTCTAGTCCAATGACCTGCTCCAGCAGGGTTAGAAGGGAGAGTGTATGCATGTGTGTGCATGGCTGTCAAAACTCCAAAAACAGGTCAAGTAGCTCTGGGGAGGCCAGACATAAATTAGAACACTTGCTAAACAACTGGCCATTAAGTGAGGACCACTTATATTTGGTTTGACAGTCACCTGGCCATGCCCACCCAGTCACATGACCAGCAAACCACACCTACCCAGTAATGTGACCAGCAAACCATGCCCACTCAGTCACATGACCAGCAAACCACACCCTCAAATTAGGCCACACCCACAGAAATTTGAATCCCAACCCTGGGTGGGTGGCACTGAGGATGAGTTTGTAGCACCAAGTGGGCAGTGGACTGAAAAAGTTTGGGAACCACTGCTTTAAGGCCATGTCACACTGCCCAACGGATGCAAAAAGGACACAACGGACGGGCAAAATGTTCCATCCGTTGTTATCCGCTCTCAAAAGGGGCAAAAATTTGCATAAGCAGAGCGGATAACGGAAAGGAACGGACGTGGGGAGGACGCAGAGCGGATGTATAGAGGACGCAGAGCGGATGTATAGAGGACGCAGAGCGGATGTATAGAGGATGCGTAGAGGATGTGTAGAGGATGCGTAGAGGATGCGTAGAGGATGCAGAGCGTATGCGTAGAGGATGCAGAGCGGATGTAGAGCGGATGCAGAGCGGATGACCTGCATCCACTTTCATCCTTTCTCCATCCGTGCTACTAACGCTGCGCATCCATTCTGCTTCCTCCCTGCGTCCGTTTACCACTGGAATGGATTTGAGTTGTGCGGATGCACAGCGGATGCCTAGCAGATATAGCAGATGCGTAATGGATGCAGAACGGATGTCCCCCGTATGCCTAGAGGATGCAGAACGGATGCATTGGATACATTTTCCGCTCAAAGGTTTTGGGCAGCTCAAAACTTTCTGAGCGGATGAAACATCAATAAACGGATGCTGGACAGATAGAGAGGAAGCAAAACGGAGGCAATGAGTACATCGTGTTAACCAACGGATGGCAAGCTTTTTTGTCCGTTTTACATCCTCTTTGCATCCGTTGGTGCAGTGTGACATGGGCTTTATGCCTTTACGAGCCTCGGTGGCGCAGTGGTTAGAGTGCAGTACTGCAAGCTACTCCTACTGCAATTTGACAGATTGAATCCCACCAGGCTCAAGGTTGACTCAGCCTTTCATCCTTCTGAGGTGGGTAAAATGAGGACCCAAATTGTTGGGGGCAATATGCTAACTCTGTAAACTGCTTTGAGAGGGCTGGAAAGCATTATAAAGCAATATATAAGTCTAAGTGCTATTGCTATGTCACCACCTCTTAATGTACAATCTCACTATTTCTCCTTACTATCTTCCACATTGCAATTTGCCACTCTATCCAAACAGCTTAGACCTTGGGGGGGAGAGGATGTAGAGTGAAAAAATAAGCAGTTCAGTGAAAGGAGTTCTGGTTTCTATTTCTTTGTGTCTTCTTTGTTTTTTTTAGTGTCCAAGGATTACACTGTTTCCAATATAAGTTCTCAGTGCAATCCTCCATCCCAGTAGATAATTGCATCTTTGTTTAGTCTTCTCTCTCAAGGTCAATCTAAAAATTCAATGTTCCATTCTCTCTTTCACATTTATTTTCAATCCCCCCCCAGTAGGTGGCATTATTGCATTGCTTCCCTTTAACTTTAAGTTTTAGAATTGTCTATGAGTCTTTTAAAAGTAAAAAAAAAAAGTTTTAAAAATCAAGGGAAAGTAACAGTTCAAAAATAAAATAATCCAATTTCTTTTCTTGGTCATCTAAGTTCATTAGGTTCAGTTAATCCAGTCCAGTTTCAAAGATAATTATAAAGAATTCAGTAATTAGTGGCTTCCTCTTTCTATCCCCACCAGAAACAGCTTTCCTCACCACTTTCTTCTAGGGGAGGATTTAAATACCACCCACCCTTGAGTTCTGGTTTTCTCTTCACCTATTTCTTTTCAAAAGGCTCTTTCTTTGTTTTTCAAAAAGTTTAAAACTTCTTACCTAATTCAATCACACTTTCTCTTTTCTTCTGCCCCAGCCTTGTAGTGGTTTGAAGACCACTTTCCTTTCAAGTCAACTAGAGACTATCTCTCAATCTACCAGGAATAGTGGGGTATCCCGAGATCAGCAGAATGTCATCTCATCTATCATTGTTTCTCCAAGATGATTTAGATCCTAAGGACCACTGGTTTTCAGGATATTGACATACTCCCTAGGAACCCTAGTGATTCCCGTAATTTCTCCCATGACGTCAGCTCCTCCTCCCCTGATAGATGTCAATTAGAATATATACAGACATTCCTTTCAATTTGCATATACTAAAATATTTTGGGAAGAAGTGTTAGGATTTTTGTAATTTTTGCTGAGCAGTGAAGATACTGAAGTTCTCAGAAAATTTTTTAAATTCCTTTCAGTTTCCAGTGATGGAGAACTGCTGATAGAGGCATGGCAAATGAAGTGTGCTGGTTCTGGCCAGTAATTTTAATTGAAAATAATATAGCTAGGAGAAAATGGGATGTATGTTCCAATGAGACTAATTTTCAAATGAGGCATTCTTCATGCAATGCAATCTAAACTAATCTGGCTTCATTCTTTTGCCTGTGATAATTTATCTTCCTACCTTAAATAATGATACAAATGCTACTTGAGGAAAAATAGGTGATTATCTCAACTATCTGTGCCTTAGTTTCCCAACATAGTGCTGCAGGTTTATGTATCTGGTCTGGGAGATGTAAAAAAGATGCTCAACTGAATTCAGTTTGGCATTTCTCTTAATTGGATATATTTTATTCCAAGAATTGCTTTACATCTGAGAACAGATTGTTCTTATTTGACTTCTTACTGTAACATTATAAGAGTTTCCACTTAGCAATAGACAAAAAAAATCCGGTGTGATTTGTGATGGGTAGGCATTATCGGTAAATAAGCAGAAACAAAAAATCAAAAAATTCTTTGTGTGATGAACAATTCAAGCAGAGCTATTTTATTCTTACTTCACTGAAGGAAAAGAACTGCAATGAACGTACCTTATCATGATTTTTCTCTCTGCGTATACAGGTTCTATAAAATCTACAATCTGGGAAACAATTCTTTGTGGTGCCCACCAAGATAATGTAGATAGCACTAAACTTCTATTGAAGAACTCCAAATTAAAGAAGATGATTATGATGCCAATAATAGTTGCATTCCAAAGATCCATGAAAAAAAAATGGTTCTCCACTTTTGGAATGAACAAGGAAGAAAAGAAATTAGGACATATTTTAATATAATACAATTTCTGTAGTAATTTCAAATGTTTTGGGGAGTCTGGGAAAGTGTGTATACACACACACACACACACACACACACACACACACACATATATATATCTGCTGTTCAGCTTCCCTCGGGTATTATCCCACGTCATTGTGGTGCTGTTAAAGTTGTAGCAACGTTTCAGCAGAATCTCATCTGCCATCATCAGGCTTCTGTATGGATGTGGGTCTCACAGCTTCTGGTTTCAAATTCGAGGCTGGTCTATTCTGATTGGTTAAGAGTCTAGGTCTGTGTTCACTGGACTTGGAGTTTGATTGATTGGTGTTTCTGGTTTCTTCTGTCTGTTTTGTGGCTTTGATTGGCTGGCAACACTCTGTTCCTGTGTTGGGGGCTTTCAGTGCAGCTTGGCTTCATGTGAAAGGATGGCTGCTATCCATTAGGAAGCCAGGTTTCACCTGAGTGCCTGATGGGGGGGTGTTCGAGTTGGAGGCATCAGAGGGAGTCTGTTTGTGCTCAGGTGTTTGCCTGGTTTGTGGTGTGGAGATCTTTCTATTTGAGAGTGCAGGCTTCCAAATGATTGACAGTCTGCTGGAATCATCTCTTCTATTCATGCTTTCAGGTCTTTTTTCAATCTCTATGGCTTCTCTGATGATTCTGTGGCTGGGGTTTTCTGTAGTGGCTAGGGTTTTTGTGCCATTGAAGTTGATGTTGTGACCTGTGGTTTTCATGTGTTGGACTAGTGAGGAGGTGTGTTCCAGCTTTTTTACTGCATTTTTGTGTTCATCTAGGTGGGTACTTATTCTTCTATTGGTCTGTCCAATGTATGTGGCCGGGCATGATGTACAGGGAACTCTGTATATGCCTTGGTTTTCCAGGTCAATTTTGTCTTTTTAAGGATGGCTGCTATTTTTTTGTCTGTTTTGAAGGCAGTCTTGATGTGATGCCTGTGTAGTATCTTACTGATTTTATCTATAGTACCTCTTATGTAGGGCAGGACAGCTGTTCCATAGATCTGTTGATCTTCTAGGTCTCTGTTATGTCTTGGTGTGTTTTTGTGGATCAAGTTGGTGATTTTGTTTTTGTGGAAACCATTGGTTGTCAATACTTTAGTCAGGGTGCATAGTTCAGTCTTTATATGTGTCTTGTCTGCCAGGTGTTTGGTTCTGTTAATTAGTGTTTTAGGCACGGAATTTATCTGTGCTGGGTGGTGGTGGGATTGGGCGTTGAGGTAGCGGTTGGTGTGTGTTTTCTTCTGATATATGGTGTGTCCCAGTGAAGCCTGCACTCTCAAATAGAAAGATCTCCATGCCACAAGCCAGGCAAACACCTGGGCAAAAACAGACTCCCTCTGATAGCTCCAACCCAAACACCCCCCTACCAGGCACCCAGGTGAAACCCAGCTTGCTAATGAATAGCAGCCGTCCCTTCACACGGAGCCAAGCTGCACTGAAAGCCTCCAACACAAGAACAGAGTGTTGCCAGCCAATCAAAGCCACAAAACAGACAGAAGAAACCAGAAACACCAATCAATCAAACTCCAAGTCCAATGAATACAGATCCAGGCTCCCAACCAATCAGAATGGACCAGCCTCAAATTTGAAACCAGGAACTAACTCTATACAGAAGCCTGAGGATGGCAGGTGAGATTCTGCTGAAACGTTGCTACAACTTTAACAGAACTACAATGACGTGGGATAATACCCGAAGGAAGCTAAACAGCACACACACACACACACACACACACACACACACACACACACACATATATATATATATGTGTGTGTGTGTGTGTTTGTGTGTGTGTGTGTGTGTATATGTATTTGTTTTCTTACCTGAACAAAGCTGAATACCATATATGCATGTATACATATGCATATATATATGTATATACATATAGATATACATATACATATATATATATACATGTACATATACATATACACACACACACAAGCTCAGGGGTGGGATTCTACCAGTTCTATCTGGTTCTATAGAACCCCTTGTAAACTTTCTAAGTAATTTGGACAACCGGCATTTAGAAGCAATCTCCGTTTGTTTTTTTCCACCCTTATTACCTTCTTGGCTTCTGAGGCTTTCTTAAAGGGGAAGGGTTATTTTAAGATTTTTAAATCTGCTGTTGGGAGGAAATACTTCCCTGGACAATCATCACTTTGAAGAAATAATTGAATAATGAAGCAAAGCTTTTAGTGACAGGGAACCAAGATGAGTGACATTCAGCAAGGCTTCTTGGCTTGCTAGAAGGATTGACATTCAAACATGAGTTTACATACTCTTTCTGAGTTTTGGTCTAAAACTGGTTTTTGGTGAAGGTTAATTCTGTGCTTGGTGAAATTTGATGTGTTAATTGATGGGATAATTTTCCTTATTCAGCTTCAACAAGCAACTTGTATTGTGTTTGAATTTTTTCTTGCTTCATGTTTATTTTTCTATTTGGGGAGGGGTTCTTACTTCACTGCTTTAATACTATCTGGCACTGTCCTTTTGGGGTATACTTCCAAAAGGTAGGATGCAAGCTTGGCACTGATTGTTTAACTGCCTTTTGGGAGGGGGCATGTGACCTTTCCTTAAATCTGGGTGATTTCCTTAGGATATCTTGTGAGGTGAGTGAGACTAGATGGTATTTTTAAGTGTTCAAATGGATCTAAGGGTTGTTTTTCCTGGGTCTGCTTTTTCTGGAGAGCTTAAATGACCTCTCTGCTAAAGGGTTTCACTTTATGAGCAAGAGTTGGCTGTTTGATAGTTATCACTGCATTTTAAATATTTTCATTCCTCAAGATGCTCTGGGACCCTGCCAGATTTGTAACTCCGGCTTGCAGGTATTTTTAATCTAATGATTGGTATTTAGGGCAACATTTTGCAAGCAAAGAAGCTTTTTGTATTTTTGTACAAGTAATCCTTGACTTACAACAGTTCATTTAGTGACCATTCAAAGTTACAATGGCATTGACAAAAGTGACTTATGACCATTTTTCAGACTTATGACTGTTGCGGCATCCCCACTGTCATGAGAGGCCAGATGAGGATTAGCGCCCCTTGACATGAGTGCTGTCGAGTTGGCCACGCCTATCCAGTCACATGACCACCAAGCCACACCCACCAACTAAGCCACAACCTCAGAACCAGTTGTTAAAAAAACTGAATCCCACCCTTGCACAAGCTCTGTACAAAACTTCACTACAAGACTATTTGATTGGGATTAGTTTTTGGGGAGAAAAATAAGGGAGGAAATTGTGTCTCTGCCTACCAGCATTCATCAGTATTCATCTGGCTAGCGTCCTGTTACTATGTGATAGAGTTGAGGGCTATTTGAAACTGAAACAGTATTAACTGTGTGAACAAGGAGACAGCAAGGAGCCTGGGCATGGCTTAGCTCAACTGTTCTGTACTAAAGCTGCTCGGTGCTGTGAAACTAAAACTGAAACTCCTCTGCTTGTGTTTTGCATTTGGAACAGATTTCTTTTCAGGTGGAGAGGGGGGAGTAGAACTCCTTAGAGTCAGAGCGTGTTAATAATAATATATGAAATACTAATACTCTGATGGTCATTTTGAAAAATCCTTTCTTCTCAAGAAAGAGAGACAGAGACATATACAAAGAGAGATCTACTATATAAAATATATAAAGTATCATATTATGAGACACATATTTTACATACAGATTTACATATACATGTCCATTGTTACCTGTCTCTTTCTCCCTTCTTCCTTAGTATATTTTGTCAGTCATTTATAATTGCATACATCTTTACAATCTTTTTTCTTTAATATTAGGGAAGTCTACAGAGGGATTAAAAAAATTGACTTCTGGCCACAACTGCTTGAACAGTTTTGGTGTTTTTTTTTTTAAATGTGCTTACATAACTGTGACCACCTGTTGTTGTTTTTAAATGCAGCAGCAGATGCTTCTATTTGAACGTACCTGAAAAGATAATCAAACTCTTTAGCATTTTATCAGAGAAAAAGTGTACTGTTACCTGCTTATAGTTGGATTATTTTGTTTTTCAATTTCATTGTACACATGTTGTGCATTGACAATAAACATTTGATTTGGTTTGATTTCTTCACCAGGGATTGTTATTTATAGCATTCTAATCAAGCCAATGGGAAGGGCAAAATGCAGTCTTGAATGTATATGGCCCAGTCCATCTTGCCCTGAAAGATGCCATGGAGTAACCTATTTCTAGGTATGTCAGCATTGATAGCCAAGGAATTTTGTTGTTCATTTGAATACGATTGTGTCACAATGGTAGCAGTTGCTTCCACTGAAAATACTTTTTTCATCTGTCTGTAATCAGTAGATGTGAAAATGGAAAAATCACAACAGGATCAAATTCTTGGGGGGGGGGGCATGATTAAAATCTGATTAAATAGGTCTCCAGTGTAGTAAAATAATGTGTAACTATCTCAGGAGTGGGCTGCTGGGGATTTGCAGTGGTTCAAGAGACCCTCTAGCTAAGATTCTGCACAGTCTGGAGAACCCCCAAATCCCACACCTGACTGACCCCGCCTACCCTGCTCACCCCTTCCAGGAGTTCCCACATGGCCCATTTTGGATGCAAGTAAGTGCAGAGGTTGTACAGAAGCTCGGAGAGGGTGAAAAACAGGCCTCGCAGAAGTTTGGGAAGGCCGGAAATGAGCCTGTTTCTGGCTTCCAGAGAGCCTCCGGAGCCCAGAGAGACAATTTTTGCCCTCCCAGAGGCTTGAGGGGAAAGCCTCTGGAACCACTGCCATGGTTCAGGAGGCCGACTAGGCCACACCCACCATGGCCACACCCACTCAACAACTGGGCAGAGAACCTGTTGCTAAAATTTTTGAATTCCACCCCTGAAGTATCTATAGACTAATTTTAAAAAAGATACTTTCAAGTAGCCTTATTCTCTACTTTCATTGTTCTGGTGGAAGCAAAACAAAACGAAGTGGATCTTTCTCTTCCTGTATTTTCCTATTTAAAATGCTGCAATTGCACTGTGTACGGTGTATTGAACAGGCTAGAAAGATCAAGGCATCAAAGTGCTTCAGCATGTGGCAATCCAATCTTGGCTAGAATTTGTTGCAAAATGACCCATCATCTTAAACAACAGAAAGACAGACATTTAGCAATAGTTTATTTTTTATATATAAATGTTCTACTGAAAGAAAAAAAAAGAAGCAATAAAATATTTTTTTGCTTTTTACAATTACCCCTTTAGTGCTTTTGTCTATGTTGTTTTTCTGTGATTGTAATAAAAACTGATTGAAAATAAAAGAACAAGAAAGCTTTGTATTGGAATCCTTGCCTTTTATATCATCCTTAGTTTCAATCAATGTTTGAGGTGTTAATATTTATACCCTGAGTACTTTAGGGACATCGTATTTCAAGACAGCCATCTTTTGAAGGAAATTAGACTAGGACTGCTTTAATTAGGGTGTTTTAGGATTCCAGTGCTGCCATGACAACCATGGGCCTGTTGCAACTGATTACTGTCACAACACATGTGGCAAATCATACTCTGCCTCCCCCCCCCCCCCCCAATCCGGCAAGGGGATTATAGCCTGACAAGCAGGATATTTTATGTCTGTTCTTTTATGTTTGTGAAACTATTGCTGGCTGAAATTTAGGCTTTTTGCCTAAATCTTCTTCTCTGCAGAAATAGGGGACAATAAATTGGACTGCCCCCTAAAACAGATGCTCACATTAGAAAGTAATCCTGCCTACCTTTTTCCTCTCAACATTGTTCTATTCTCTTGATATTTCAAGAGTATTTTTCTTCTAATGAATAGCATTGTTCCAGAGGGAGAAGAGTTTATTTTGCTATTGCAGGGCCAAACATTTGCCTTTGCCCAACATTTGCTTGAATGGACAGCACCAATTATTAATCTGTGCTACAAATTGACAAAAATTTCTTAACATCTTCACTCATTCTTTGAGAGTAATGGCAGTAATTGCAGGTTTCCTTCAGAAATATCTGTACCAACATATCTATGAGTTTGTCTACTCTTAATTCAAGACTACCAATAAGACCTCAGTCCTCAGATAAAAGTTATCTTTTGAACACTGCTCTAGTCACCAATTGCTTTATAATTGCTGAATCCTCCTCCAATCGCTCATCATGTGTCAATAGACTATCACAAATAATTGGTAACAGACAGTTCTCAACTCACAACCATTCATTTAGTGACCATTTGAAGTTACAATGGCACTGAAAAAAAGTGACTTATGATCTCTTTGGTCATGTGATCAAAATTTGGGCACTTGACAATTAGCATGTATTTATGACATCTACCCAACTTAGCATATTTTGGGATCAGTTGTGATTGTAAGTCACGATCAGGTCAAGTCAAAGTATTTATGTGAAGTCCTTCAAATGGTAATCTGTGAAATTTATGTATTTATGTATTTATTTATTTTGACTTGTCAATCGCTAACAAGATAATAGATATAAATATATACATAGTTATGAATACATGAAATGGGTACATATAAGAAAAATAAAAGGAACAATAGGACAGGGATGGTAGGCACATTAGTATACTTATGCACACCCGCTACAGACCTCTTAGGAAAGGGGTGAGGTCAATAGTAGACAGTCTAAGGTTAAAGTTTTTGGGGTTTGGGGAAGAAACCACAAGTCAGATAGAGTATTCCAGACATTGACCACTCTGTTGCTGAAGTTGTATTTCCTGCAATCAAGTTTGGTGAAGCTAACCTTGACTTCGTATCTTTTGTGTGCTCTTATGTTGTTATGGTTGAAGCTGAAGTATTCATTGACAGGTAAGTCATTGCAATGTATGATTTTATATACCATACTTAGATCAGACCGAAGATGGTGTAATTCAAGATTTTCTAGGTCTAGAATTTCAAGTCTGGTGGCATAAGATATTCCACAACGGGAACAGGATTGGAGAACTCTTCTTGTGAAATATTTCTGGACTTTCTCAACTGTGCTAATACCAGATACATAATGTGGGTTCCAGACTGATGAGCTGTATTCGAGTATTGGTCTAACAAATGTTTTGTATGCTCCAGTTAGTAATTTCCAGAGAAAAAGCTACATAGGATTAGATTAACAACTCTTAATGCCTTTTTGGCTATGTAGCTACAGTGGGCTCTAGCACCGAGATCATTAGAGATGAGTATTCCAAGGACCTTTACAGAGCTTGGATCATCAACAAGATCTTGACTATTCAGCTTGTATTTTATTTTCTGATTTTTTTTTGCCAATATGTGAGACAGAGCATTTATTTGTTGAGATTTGAAGTTGCCATTTGTTTGACCATTCTGATACATAGTCAAGATCTTTTAGAAGGATAGCAGTATTGTCTGTGGTATTGAACAGCTTTACATCATCAGCAAAGAGAACACAGTTGCTCTTGATATGATCACAGACGTCATTTATGGAGAGTATGAAGAGAGTTGGTCCTAGAACACTGCCTTGGGGGACACCACTATTGAAAGGTACAGAATTTGATAGGACACTCCCAATTTTGACCATTTGTTGTCTGTTTGACAGGAATGCTTCTATCCAGTTATGCAGTTGTCCAGAGATACCATAAGATTTTAGTTTTAGGAGTAGTTTGTCGTGTACCACTGAATCAAAGGCTTTACAAAAGTTTATGTAGATTGCGTTTATGGTTTTCCGCTGATCGAGTTGTGTGGTCCATATTTTTTTGCAGTGTAAGAGTTGCAGATTACAGGATAGTTCTTTTTTCTGAAACCAAATTGTTTATTAGAGAGTAGGTCATTTGTCTCTAAGTGGAAGATAATGGATTGGCTATTAATCGATTCCATGACTTTACGGGTGACACAGCATAAGGAGATTGGTCTGTAATTTTCAACTAGGCTGGGGTCTCCCTTTTTGAAGATGGGAATGACCATGGCTAGTGACCATAGGTTTGGCAAGGAGCTGGTCCTGAAAGATTTATGCTTAGAGGTTCTGCTATGGCAGTGGATAGCTTTTTTAAGAAGTAGGCACATATTCTGTCCAGTACAATAGATAGAGATAGTTTTAGAATGCGTAGTGCTTTTTCAACATTGTCTTCTATCAAATTGATATGTATTAGACCATTGTAGTTTTCTGTGGTTCAGCTAAGAAATACTGGGCATGATCCATTGCTGTTTACAAATACTGAGCTGAAGAATGTGTTAAAGAGGTTGGCTTTAATGGTGTCGTCATTGCAATCTTTACCATTAGGTCCTATCAGGGGTGGGATGGACCTTGAGTCTTTTAGTTTGTTCTTTACAAAATTGTTAAAAACACAGGTGGAATTGGTGCATAGAAGGTTTTCCTCTTGTTTAATGTGATAATTGCTGCACTCAGTCTTTATCTGATGGCATAAATTTTGTATCGGCTTTTGAAGTTGGCAATGTGACCAGATTTGTTTTTCTGCTAGAGTGATCTCTTTTTGGATTGAAGTTTCCTTATGGGTAATCTGTTTTTTTGTTTTGTTTTGGGAGTTGTTATTGGTACATATAGTTTGATGACTCTTTTGACTTCAAGTAAAAAGATGTTGCAATGGCCTTCAACAGTATTGCATCAAGTGAATAGAGACTGCCAATCAAAGGATGAGAGATCGTTGTTTATGAGATCATAGTTATCTTTTTTGAAGTTATAATTGAGGATTATGTCATTGTGATGATTTTTGTGTGGGCGTATGTTGAAACAAATGTCAATCATATTGTGGTCGCTAATGGAAAAGGGTTCTTTAGTTTGTATTCTATAAGTTAAATTCAAACTATTGCAGAAAATGAGATTCAGGCAGTTAAGTCTAATATTTTTGGTTACTAGTTGTTCCAGTCCCAGATTTGTAACAGCATTGTAGAAGGTTGCATGTATGGGTTCAGTTTTGCATTCGTTTAGGGTCCAGTTAATACAAGGTAGATTGAAGTCACTAAGAAAGATAAAAGTTTGTGGGCAAGATGTTGCCCAAGTTAGTGGTGAATTTAGCTTGTTTACATGTTCGATATCATAATCAGGTGCTCTGTAACATAGTAAGAATCGAAATATGATATTTAGGGATAGTTCACAGATGAAGGTCTCAGGAAGAGCAAGCTCCTGGGTAATTTGGATGTTTTTTAGCTGTAAGGACTTTTTATAGAAGATAGCAACACCACCTCCTCTACGAATTTCACTATCTGATCGGTAAACATGATAGTCTCTTACTGTGGTAATGGAGTCAGAGAGAGATGCGTTGAGCCATGTTTAACGTATTTAAATTTAACATATTTAACTCACTCTTCTATTATGCTTGCTTACAGAATGAGTTCAAATGTTTATTTTCAGTTTCATTGTATAGGTATCAAGATTCACTTTAACTTTCATCTATATTCTGCTTCACTCACAGTTTGACAAAGGAAAGGATGGTGATGGATTGGAATGCAATCCCCCCACCTCGCCCAAGGACACTCAGAGCAGATGTCACAATATGACTAGCTGTTTCTTATAACAAAATGAACAGAAGTGATTGGTGGGCATAATGGACTGTGGGTGTCCCATGAGTAAAGGGGGAATGAACTATGAGTGCTTTTGCATAGGAAATCAGAGCTGGTTTCACTTCTTCTGTGCTATTGTGGATTTATTCAGTAAAGATGATAAAATAATGTCCCAAGAGTTTCATTTTTTGGATTTCCCAACTGAACAGTTGACAGTAGATCTCAATGCAACTAACTGTGGTACTGTAATGGTGGATCTTCACTAGGGGATCTTCACAACATATGTACATACTTCAAACCAAAGAACACACTAAGTTAGAAGCTTGTCCACCTCAAGAATAAAACACCAAGACACAAACTGAGCAATATGGTATATACAGTACAATGCAGTGAGCCAAGTGCAAATGTGTACATTGGTAAAACAAAACAATCACTTCATAAACACATCGCACAACATAGGAGAACAAGCATCTGCATATAAAGACAAAGGCCACTCTTAAAGATAGCAAAGTGCACATTTTGGACAGAGAGGCTGATTTGAAAGAGGGTCAAAGAGTACATCTATGTCAAAACTGAACAGCCCTCTCTCAACAGGAGAGGGATATGACATCATTTATCTCCAGTCTACAACACAGTCCTTTCAATAGTTCCAAGAAGGCCCCACACCCATTTGCGCTATTCATGTGACCTTGACGACACAGATAAACCTCCAAGTGATCTCAACACTCAGAAAACCAGAAAGTCCAGTTGCCTCTTGAAAAAGCATCTTTGGGACAAATAAAGAGTTCTTAAAAAGCAGTGACAGGTTTCCAAGCAGACCAGAATTTGAAATCTGGAAAGAAGAAGTCCCACCAAAATAGAGAAGAGACAAACAACACTCAGAGTTAAGGAAATAATATGTGAGTAACAGGCACGTCATATTAAGGCTTCATTTGAGAGATGTCATGTTCACATATCTGCTTTGTTATGTTTTTCCATTCCAGAGCTGACAGGAAATCAAATCATTTGCACTTCACTGACCATACAATATTCTCCATGTTTTTTTTAAGCTTATATTGTACTACTGACCATTTGAATATGTTTTCTGCTTAAATGGTCACTCTGCTGTTCAACTGAGCTGAAAACAAAGAGTAAATGGGGATTGTATCACTTATCGTATACCTAGTTCTCATTTGGATTTGTGTAGCCAAGTTAGTGCCAATGAAAAGTGCTGTTGAAGAGTTTGAGGAAAGCGATTTCCTGGGGTATCAATGTGACAACTAAGAACATTATGTAAAAGAGGCAGCACTTCCCTGGGAGCAACAGTTATTCTACCAAACAAAATCCCTCAAATTATAATTTCAGTTATATGCATTAAGCCAATAATAGGTTGATCTGTTTTGGTGCTTTACATATTAGATTGACCAGTTGACCATTTAAAAATAATTTTAAAAAGAGGATGTGGAAGCAGGAGTCTCTTGTGCAATAGAAAGGACTTGAAAGGTATGCAAAGAGACTAGGAACCAGGTTGAAGAGCTAATCCCATAGGAAACCAGCACCACTGTCAATCTTTTATTATGATCACAGATAAGTACTTTAAAAATCAAAACATTAAAATAAAATGAAACAGAACAGAACAAGGCATGGTAGTATATTACAATTAGTGATGAGAATATTGATGGGCAGTCAAAATTTGTCCAACTGAATCATTTCCAAATTAAATAGCTACAATAGGAAGGGAGTAGAAGGCAGAAATCCCTGCCAGTGCATTTGGGTGGAAGGAGATAATCTTGTTCCATTAATCAGCATAAAAGTAAAAGAAAGTATTGATCAGATTGCATAAGACATTGTACTAAGTTTCTTCCTTTTAGGACTTTTCTTTTTACTACTGCAACTATAAAGCCACTGGAGATCATACAAAACTTACTCTCCAAACAAATAATCTGAGCAAAGGGCTTCTCCTCAAAATAACCATTTGGCTAAAGCCCATGTCACACTGCACCAACGGATGGAAAGAGGATGTAAAATGGAGAAAAACACTTTCCATCCGTTGGTTAACGCAATGCTTCCGTTTTGTACTCACTGCATCCGTTTTTCTTCCTCTCTATCCGTCCAGCATCCGTCGACTGAGGTTCCATCCGCTCAAAAAGTTTTGAGCTACTCAAAACTTTTTGAGCGGAAAATGTATCCAACGCGTCCGCTCTGCATCTGCTGTATCCGTTCCACGTCCGCTTTGCTGCGGTCCCCCGGAAGCCTTGCAGATGTGCCATCTGCTCTCATCCGCTTCCATCCACTAGGCTTCCATGGAGCATCTACTTTCCATCCGCCCTGCATCCTCCCCCCGTCCATTCCTTTCCGTGTTGTCCGCTCTGGTTATGTAAATTTGGGGCACTTTTGAGAGTGGATAACAATGGATGGAACATTTTTCTCGTCCGCTATGTCCTTTTTACAAACGTTTTGCATCCGTTGGCCAGTGTGACAGCCTTAAGGATGACTTTAATCAATGCTGGCATTGTTGTTGCTGTTTGAAAGTGTTGGAAGTTGAAGTCTGGGCTCTTCCTTCCAGCTGGCAAATGAGCCTCAGAAATGTCACCTTAGCAGAAATAAAAGATTGAAGCCAGATGCTAGAAAGGAGGTCTGGTTTATTCAGAAGCAAAGTGACTCAGCATCAGCTCAGGGGCAGCTGACAATTAAATCTGGTGAGTAGATGGATTTTTATATAGTTTCTGGGCTTTGTCATTGAAACATCCAGATTTGTTGTGCAATGAACTTGTATGAGTGCTTTTTAATATTTTAACTGTGGTGGGCTAGTTCCTATTGAGGTTGAGGAGTCATGTCCTGCCCTCTAGGTCAAATGGAGTGTTGAAAGGTATCAAAATGCCCTTCTTTCAAGGATTCAATTTTCCCGTTGGGAGAACTCCGGCGCAAGGATACGGACAACTACTTGAAAGCTGGATCTTTTTTATTTTTCAGGAAGGTGGAGAACAGCAAGAAGTCTGCGTTCCTGGGCTAGCTAGCTTCTTATGGTAAGTCCCTGGTTTTTTTATACCCTTTTCTCCCTTTGTAAGTTGATTTTGTGTGAGTGTTTGTATTTGTGCGTAATGTTTCAAATCCTGTTTGAGTTTGTCTTTATTCCCTCCGAAGGCCAAACTCCGCAGGATGCAGAAGGCAAACTCCGTGGGGTGTCCAGATTGTATTATTGGTTTTCTGTAATCTCTTTTAGCTTTAAGATAGTTTTTCATATTTGTTCTGTGGCAATCTCCTATCTGTTCCTTTTGTAATTTATATTTTGTGTCTTTTGTCTGTTTGTTTTGCTTATTTGGTATGTCCTGTGTTTGTAAGGATTTTCTGAATTATCTTTTGTTTCCTTTTTTTCTATTTGTCTAGTTTTCTTAATTACTTAGGCTTTTGTCTATAGGGATTCTTTAATACTATTTGTTTGATTCCTTTTTCTATGTAAGTTTGTTTTCTGGCTGACCTGATGTTCCCCTTGGGCTTTTCCTGTTTTTGTGACACTACTGTCTTCATGAAGTTCCCTTACCACAGGGGAAATGCAGGTTAAATGTTATTGTTTATGTTTTAATCCCTTTAGCCTTTGGCTTCTTGTGAAACATGTAGCTGGCAATTGTTCTATTTATGAATAGGCTATAGCCTGCAGCATTTTGTCCCTCTGAATGGGGCTGTACCAGATGCTTGGTATCTGCTTTCAATAAGCACTTCAATTTTGAGATACAATAGTATCTCATTTAATCAAGAGATTAATTTTGAGATACAATAGTATCTCATTCAATCAATCAGAAGAGAGTTGAAGGGACCTTGGAGGTCAATTAACAGTGAGGACAATTAGCCAGTAGAACAGCTTGCCACCAGAAATGGTGGGTGCTCCATCACTGGATGTTTTTAAGAAGAGATCTGATCCACCTGGAAATAGTATCTCATTCATGGTTATTCAACTTGTAGGGAAAACCAGTGCGAATGATTTTCCTAGTCAGTGAGGGAGTGTGGCTTGATCTCATTTTGGAAAGTCTTTTTTTATTTCTTGGGTTGTTTTTCCTTCTCATCTGAGTTTTTAGGGTGGGGGCATCCTATAATTTCCTGTTTTGTGCTAATATTTGTGAAAAAAATATTCAGAACAATCCTGTTTAATTGATAAAGTTGGTGTTTTTTGTCTGTTTTGTACATTATTAATGATACCTGCTTGGTGTCTCTTTTTGGTGAAGTAGGGAGGCAGTTTTTCAATTTGTTTAAGCATGGCAGTATGTACTGATAGAGGCAGCAGAGAAGGATCCCCAAGGTGATCAGGGCAGCAGCCTCCAAGATGTGGGCCTTTAACTAGTGGAGGTCAGGGAGCCAAAAAAAGGGCCCTGATCGGTTGAAGGGCAATTTGTCATAGCCAATATCTTGTGTTAGTTTTTTCAGATGTTTTATGTCACACTTGACTAATTCTTAGTTTTCAGTTAGGTTATTGGTTGGGTTTAAAGCAGCACATACCTCAAAACTCCTTGTGTCATCGCAGTAAGAAATCAGTGGTTGTCCTGTTTTCAAGTGTGACTTCTCTAACCTGTCTCAGTTCCCTTTTCAGGGCATCTAGGGTTTGGGAGGTCGAATTTAGATTCTTTACAAGGGGGCATGACAGACAGTTTATGTTTTTTTGCATTACCCACAGCAAGAGCTGGCACCTCAACCAATAATATTGCCAGTGCCACATGTTCCATTTTTGTAAATAATGCTGTTTGGAGTCACAGTCAGATGTTAGCGTTTGGATATTTCTTCTATGTTGTCTCTTTAGGAAGGACATAGAAACTGTTAACCACCCCAAAGTATTGGCATTGGTGAGGAGGTATGAATAGGCCTTTATACTACAGAGTATGAATCACCCTAAGGGAAGTTTGATATGGCTGTATGCAAAGGGAAGTATCTTGGTATGATTGCAGGAAAGGGCAGTATTATTCAAGTTTATCCTGGAAGTCACACAATTTTTCATCTCAAAGCATGAGTTTGCACTAATTACAGTAACAGTGTGTAGGACAAACAAACTTTCATCTTTAAAATCTGTACTAGATCCCCAGTCAAAAATGGCAGAACATGAAGCTGTTAAATGGAAATCCCTGAATCTAGTAAAATTTTGGATGGCCTATGGGCATGTGATTACCCTATGGGAAAAATTGATGGAATATCCTTAACTGACCTCCCCCCTTTTAGGCAAAATTCTGTAAGATTTAACACTTCCCTGGCCAAATATTCCCAAATATTTCCCTTCAGAGAACACATTTATATCCATAAACCCATCAGTTAACTGTATCAGGTACAATGCTAGAACACATTTCCATCCTCTTCCCATAGTCTTCCCAAGGATCCTCATTCCAAAATAGAATCTTTAATGCCCATTCGTCTATCTCTGGGTTTTTCTGTAGTTTCAGTGGTGGGACCTTCGGCATTGGAATGGATTCAATACCGTGGTCAAAAACTGCTGGCTTGATGTAGGTCCAGTGGATCCAACTACCTGAAGATCTGGAAGCATCCTTTCGACCTGGGTTTCAGCAGGGATTTTCAGGAGAATGACTTGATCCAGACAAAGTCTCTTGACTTGAATGAGCGGAGATTCTCTTTGAGTGGCAGGATCTGTGTCAAGGCATTCCACAATCTCCAGAGTTGTTGATGTAGGGCTGAAAGATAGGATGATAAGTTCACTTCCCCCTTTTTAGACTAAGGGAGTGGAGATCTAAACCCTTTAAGGTGTCTGGGGGATAGCCAAAGAGAAATTTGAAAGGGGAGAAGCTCTAATCTTATCTAGGTTTGATTTTAAGATGGAATATGGCTACAGGTAGCACTTGGGGTCATGATAGGTGTGTCTCCTGAAAAAATTTGCCTAGGAGGATCTTAAGTTTCCTGTTCTGGCATTCTACTTCTCCCTCCCCTTGGTGAGGCTGGATGGTAAAGTACATGAAGGTTCTGGATTGTCTCTAGAGTTTGCAACACATGGGTAATCACCGGAGGTGGTATTCAGCAGGTTCTGACCAGTTCTGGAGAACCAGTCGTGGAAATTTTGAGTAGGCAAATGCCACCTTTGACTGGCCCTACCCCCATCTATTCTCTGTCTCCCAAGTCCCAGCTGATTGTCTGGGGTCTTTTGTTGCCCTGCACAGGAGAATGGAGCTGGAAAACAGGTTAGTGGGGTGGGAAGGGAATGGGATTTTTAACCTTCCCCTGCCATGCCCACCAAGCCATGTCACACCCACAGAACCAGTAATAATTTTTTTTGAATCCTACCACTGGTAGTTCACCTATGACACAAAGTATTTTCCTCAATTCATGTCTAAGATACTAGGTATCGCAAACCTTGACACTATATCTTTTAGTACCGTAGGTGACAGCCTGTGTGGTAGCATGATAAAAGGGAAATCCTCTTGAATGCATTTGGGTCAGTATAAAAGGGGGGAAATGATATTGCTATAGGTGTAAACAGAGGAAATAGATGACATTTTTGCTAGACAGTTAACTAAGGTATGCAGGGATAGGCTCCAAAAATTTTAGCAATGGGTTCCCTGACCAGTTCCTGGATGGGTGTGGCCATGGTGGGCATGGCCTATTCAGCCTCCTGCACATTTTTGTCCTGCTTGGGCTTTGGAGGCTTTCCTCAAGCCTCCAGGAGGACGAAAACGGCCTCCCTGGGCTCCAGAGGCTCTCTGGAAGCCAGAAATAGGCCCATTTCCAACCTTCCTGAACTTCCAGGATGCCTGCTTTTCACTCTCCCCAAGCCTCTGCACATCCTCTTTGCATCCATTGGTGCAGCGTGACATGGGCTTTATATCTGTTGTGTGCTCTTGTGTTGTTGTGGTTAAAGCTGAAATATTCATTAGCTAAGATGTTGTAACATATGACTTTATGTACTATGATTAAGTCCAAACTTAAGGCCCTGTCACACTGCCCAATGGATGCAAAACGTTTGTAAAAAGGACACAGCGGACAAGAAAAATGTTCCATCCATTGTTATCCGCTCTCAAAAGGGGCGAAAATTTGCATAACCAGAGCGGATAACACAGAAAGGAACGGACGCGGGGAGGACGCAGAGCGGATGGAAAGCGGACGTGGAACAGAAGCCCAGTGGATGGAAGTGGAGGAGAGCGGATGGCACATCCACAAGGCTTCCGGGGGACCTCAGCAAAGCGGACAAGGAACAGATGAAGCGGATGCACAGCGGATGCACAGCGGATGCACAGCGGATGAAGCGGATGCAGAGCGGAAGCTTAGCGGATGCACAGCGGA
>BLBF01000044.1:23180298-23202314 GCA_015471245.1 Laticauda colubrina | reverse complement strand
GCGGATGAAGCGGATGCAGAGCGGAAGCTTAGCGGATGCACAGCGGAAGCCTAACGGATGCCTAGCGTTAATTGCGCATGTGGGGAGGATTCATTGCGTAAGCCCCGCGGATATAAGGGAAGCAGCTTGGAGCAGGTCACCATTCAGAGGAAAGACCTGCTGCCGGACGGATTGACAGCCTTGCCTGCCCTGCCTGCATGCCTGCCTGCCAGCCTTGCTGCCAGCCTTGCTGCTAGCCTCCCTGCCAGCCTCGCTGTCTGTCTTGCTGTCTGCCTGCCTGCCAGCCTTGCTGTCTGCCTGCCTGCCAGCCTTGCTGTCTGCCAGCCTTGCTGTCTGCCAGCCTTGCTGCCAGCCAGTCTGCCTGCCAGCCTTGGTTCACGCCTGCCAGCCTTGGTGCCTGCCTTCCTGCCTGCCAGCCTTGGTTCCTGCCTTCCTGCCAGCCTTGGTTCATGCCTGCCTGCCAGCCTTGGTGCCTGCCTGTCTGCCAGCCTTCCTGACAGCCTTGGTTCTTGCCAGCCTCTCTGCCAGCCTCCCTGCCAGCCAGCAACCCCACAACCATGGGGAAGAACAGAAAGCCTCAGCCATCTGCTGCCAGCCCTGGCAAGAGGGACAGGGCCACCATCCCACCCCCTGGCCCTCACTCTGGTTCTGCTGGGGCTTCTGTAGCACGGGCTCGCTCTTCTGGGGCTGGAGCTTCTGCTGCTTATGCTTCTGGAGGAGCTGATGATGCAGGGGATCAGACAAGCACTCCAGCACCAGCCACCTCCACAGCACCTGGATCCTTCACCTCTGAGACTTAAAGACCAAGAGGAGTGCCAGAGACTCATTTTTGATTTATAGCTTCTCGTTAATAAAGTCTATCTTTGATTCACACACTTGCTTCATTTCTTTCTTTTAATAAAGTCTTGGTGGAAACTTTTAGAAATGGTTTAAGCCTTTGTAGGCTTGAGGGATGGGTTAAGATAGCAGTGGGATGGGCAGGGATACCTGTGGGATGTGTAATACCTGTGGGATGGGTAAGGATAGCAGTGGGATGGGTAATAGCTGTGGGATGGGCAGAGATACCTTTGGGATGGGTAATAGCTGTAGGATAGATAAACCTCCAGTGCAAGCATAGTGGGACTGGATGGTCCACCCTCCCAGATGCCACACCTATGGCCCTTTATTATCAATAATAATGTAACCAATCATCCACACATGTCAAAATAAACACAACTCTTTAATAATGCCCTCTTCATTGTAGGGCCACTCAACATAAATGGCACAACCTCATCAGTGTTATGCCACAGGCTCAAGGAAGCATCCATTAATCTTCTATCATCCTGTCTTGCCACTCCACTGCTCCAGCTGGGGAGTTGCACCAGTGTCTCAGGAGGTTGCGCTGCTTCTTCCCTTCACGTGAGGCTCTGTTGGGGCCTTGCACATTCTCAGTGTCTATCAGGTTTTGCCCTTGCCTTCATTCCCCAGGCTCCATGTCCCCATTGCCTTGTTGGAGGTCCATGAGCCTGTTCTGCAACACTGGGTAGCAGGTGCGCATGAGATTGTGCAGGATGCTGCAAGCTTCCATGATCCTCCTCACGGTCTCTGGGTGATGCTGCATGGTGATGAGAAGTACCTGGAACCTGTTGGCCAGGATGCCAAAGGCGTTCTCCACCACCCGCCTTGCCCTGGACAGCCTTTAGTTGAAGATCCTCTCTTCACGGGTGAGGCATTTGGAGGTGTAGGGCTTCATGAGGTAGGTTGTGAGGGAGAAGGCGTCATCTCCCACGATGAAGTAGGGCACATCTTGCGTGTCGTTGGGCAGGGGTTCTGGATCTGGGAAGCCCCCGGTGAGGTTGCGTTCCAGCCCCTCCTTGAGGTGACTGGCCTTGTATACCTGGGCATCTGAAGATGAGCCGTTGCCTGAAGCATCGATGTACATGAACTTGTAGTCAGCATCGACCATGGTGAAGAGGATGATACTGAAGAAGCCCTTGTAGTTGAAATAAGTGGACCCTGACTTGGCTGGCGCTTTGCAGGCCACATGCTTGCCACCTATGGCTCCAACGGTGTGTGGGAAGTTCCACCTCTGATACCACTGCTCTGCAACTTTCTTCCAGCCTTCTTCAGTAGAGGGGCACTGGAGGAGCTCCTCCATGTATTCTTCGATGATGGCCTGCACCACTTCTCTGACCACAATGCTGATGGTTTTTTTTTGCACCCTCCAGCTGTACTGCATGCTCCTGTAGGAGGTCCCTGAGGCCAGGTGGCGCAGAGTGAGTGCCACCTTGAGCCCAGGTTCCAGGCTGGGCCGGAAGTTGGTGTTTGCCTTGGTCAACCTGGGTGTCAGTCGCTGCACAACTTTGTCAAACATGGCTGGAGGCATCCTCATGAAGTTCTGGAATGCACGAGTGTCTTCGTTCCTGAGCTCCACCATCAGCTTGTTTTACAGTCCGTCCTCTGCTCTTCTCCCGATCCATCTTCGGACCCAGACGCTTCTTGGCCGCCTCCTTTTCTTCCCGTAGTAGAGTTCACAGAGCCTGTAGATGGCTTCACACTGTTGCAGAACGATGGTGGCTACCAAAAGGACTTTGTTACGATCCATGGTGGACATGACTGGATGCTGTGGAAGAGGAAGAGTCAGATGAAAGCTGCAGAGGTCTGCACCGCAGGGCTGCTGGTCTGAAAGTGAGATGCAGGTGAGTTGCTCCCCCTTTTTATAGGCAGTATAGGTTTTCCCCTAGGTGTCCCTTTGCATCCTCTAGGCATCCTCTAGACATCCTTAATATCCGAGATAGGTCCCCTCTGCGAACGTTTTTTCCATTTTAAATGCTTTGTTTCCATTCTGCATCCACTAGGAATCCGTTCTGCATCCGTTCCACGTCCGTTCCGCTTCCTCCCTGCGTCCGTTTTCCGCTGGAGCGGAGGGATTTGCACGGATGTGCAGCGGATGCCTAGCAGATATAGCGGATGCATAACGGATGCCTCGCGGATGCCTAGCGGATGCAGAACGGACGCATTGGATACATTTTCCGCTCAAAAGTTTTGAGCAGTTCAAAACTTTTTGAGCAGATGAAACATCAATAAACGGATGCTGGATGGATAGAGAGGATGAAAAACGGAGGCAGTGAATACAGAATGGATGCATCGCGTTCATCAACGGATGACAAGTGTTTTTCTCCGTTTTACATCCTCTTTCCATCCGTTGGTGCAGTGTGACAGGGCCTTTAGCCAGCATAGTTCAAGGTTATCTAAGCCTAGAATCTCAATTCTGGTGGTGTAGGGTATTCTGTTGTGAACAGAGGAATGTAAAAGCAAACAGATCTACCAAAATGCTAAAAAAATGCTGGCAGGTCTACTGAAATGTTAAAAAATGCTGCACAAAGGTCTATTACTATGAAGATGGTTGCTGAGGCTGGTATTTTGATGATGATAATGGCTGGGTTTGGTACCACTGGGGTCCTAGTTAACATATATATGTTCACAAGCCTCAGATCATGCACAAAATTTTTTAAAAATTGTGATTTCTTCGCTGGTCTGGGACTTTTGGACCAGGAAGGTTGGAATGTTGCAAGGGGAGGTGCACTTCTTTGCCCAATGTGTCATGTATGCCTTGATTCATTTTCTAATTGGTTCAATTGGTTCATTGTCTCAGCTGTGATTCTGTATTGGGGGATGGAAAGATGTAATCTGCTTTGAGCTGTATTTTTACTGGGATGGGTTCTTTAAGAAGATATGCCTCACTGGACTCGCAGCCCCATAGTGAAAGGGCCAGGTCCTGTAGGTCAGGATATAATTAGTTTGAGAGGGCTGGAACGGCTGTGCAATGGGTGTGTTTAGCTGAGATGTCTAAGGTGATCCTGTCAGGGATTGTGACTCCAAGCTTCCATAGGATGTCCCTGCCTAGCCCGGATAAGAGAGACTAGGGTAAATAGAAAACAAATAGTCCAGGGAGAAATGTTCTATTTCAACCCCCATATCATTTGTGAATTCTACAGGGATTATTTTACTGCCTACTCCAATGATGTTGCCCCTGGCTCCTACCACTACTGATCATCCAAATGGAGGCTCTGTGATTAGTGACGTGGTTGCTCTGGTATTCACCAAGAATTCATATATTTTCCCCTTATGATAAGAGAGAGGAGAGGCATGCTTCCATGACCAGTCCTTAGAGGAATGGTGAGGCCAGTGATAGTGGCCTTGAATTCTGCCAGCTCTGGGCTGAGTCATAAAGTCCTGAAGCCATCCTTGAACTGTATATGATGTGGGGGGGCTGGGATCTCTCTCCCATTTGAGGCAATGAGTCTTGTAGTGGGGAAATTACTCCAAGTGTTGGAAAGTTTTTTCTGCAGTCCCTCTTTAGATGTCCCCTCATTCCACAACTGAAGCAGTGGGGCATCTAACTCCCCCATTTCTTCACACCAGGAACTTCTGGGCTGATTATCTGATAGAGGAGGGTTTGAAGTCTTCTATTATTTTGCATGGCCAGAAACATTTTTTTAATTTTATCTTCTCTCTGTTCTTCTTTTCCTATCCCTTTCCCTTTATTTTTCTGCTTCCTTCCTCCCTTTCTCTTCTTCCCTTAATCTTTCCCTTTGATGGAATACAAAATTTACTATTCTACATTGTTCTGATAACTCCAATATCTGATATCTGGACCAGTTAGATACAATTTGATGGAATGGTACTGGATGTTATTTGGACAACAAATCAATGAATGCCATGGCCTGGATCCATTGGTCTTTAAGATTGTTCACATCCAAATGGGCAAAAGCAACTCCCACCTCTAGGATGCAGATCCAAAAAGCATTTGGTGTTTTGCCTTCTCTCTGCACTGTGCTCTGAAATGCAGTGGATTTCACTCTAACTCATTTAGTGCTTCTAATAAGTTCTCCTTTGCCCTGTCATATTCATCCCAATACTGTAATCCCAATCGGGGCAGATCAGGGACCAGGCAACTCTCATTGGGACTCCCTGTCCTAATATGGTGACAATTGGCCATTTTGCAATTTCTTTGGTTTTCTCAAATTAAGATATAATCTTTCATGAGAAAGTTATGAATAGGTGGGTCATATCTCCCTACAAAGAATTATGGCTCTCAGTAATGGATTGGAGAGTTTTTATAACAGCTTGGGAATCCAATTGGAGTGTTCTTCCAGATTAGCAAATTGAAAGGGGAGAAAGGAGTATGTGTAGACATACTCAAACTGGACCCTACTTTGTCCTGATATGGGATTTTACAGCAGGGGGCCATGAATTTGGCCTCATACTTTTTTTTTTTTTTTAGGGTGAGATATCTATATTCAGTTGCAGTTCCTCATTCTCCCTAGCCCTAAGATTTTCCAGATTTGACAATTCTGCCCAGTAATACTAATATGGTAGGTGTGAGGGCTTTAATTTAGACTTAGGTGTTTTTAAATTTTATAATCAAAAGTACTATCTTTTGGCCAAATTTGGTTCCCAGCTTCATCACTGAGCAGAGTTCACTTTTCACATAACTTGCATGTGCCTTTCTTTGTCATTCCTGCCTGGACAAGAAATTTCTCTTGTTCCCAGGCCTCCATCAGTCTCCATAGTGTAGATCTTAATAGGATCCTCAATTCTGTTTGGATTTCTCTTCCCACTGTCTGTGATGAAATTCCAGGTTTCCTTTCCTGGGTTTCTTGAAATCCACAAATTTCTGTGCACCATAAGATGAAAATACCTTTCACCCTGGGATCTGTCACCACTGAGTTTTCAGGCAAATGGCCTGGGAGGATTCTATCAAATTTCTCAGAGTACTGGTCCCTCCTTTTGGTCAGGATTCCTAGCCAGCTAGTGATTCCTAGCCAGCCGTCCAGGAGCAAACTTCTCACCCTCTTTATCAGTCTTTCTTTCATTCTTCTTCCTTTGCAGAAGGTCTTGTGTTCAGGCCAAACAACTTGCTTTCTAGAGCCCATCGGTCACAATCCTGTGGATTAATAATGGGTATGAATTAATAATGGGTCTAATAATAGTGGCTAGGAAAGGCATGGAGGGAGCACAATCCAGCTGCAGTTGGGGAAGAATTCCTTTCTTTCATACTCACTCCCTCATACACCTTTTCCCTTCCTCTCTATCTGGGCCTTGGAAAACATTAACTATTTTGTGGTACTAACCTCTTTTTGAGCAGCCATCAGGTTCAAACAAATTTACAATTCCCTTTACTACCCTTAACTGAACAGGCAGGGTCTGGGAAGCCTGCCCACAGACAAAGGAACCTGTATTCAAGTATTCACCTGGCTAGGTGAATACCTACCAAGACCTGGTCCATCACTAGATTAGTTGAAGGTCCTTTGTGGTCATCAAAATTATTGGAAGTTGAATTCTGGGTTCATCCTTTCAGCTGGGAAATGAGTGGCAGAAAATAAAAGAGATAGAAGCCAGCTGCAGAAAGGAGGTCTGGTTTATTCAGAAGTGAAGTAACTCAGGTTGTCAGTTCTGGGACAGCTGACAATCAGGTCCGGTAAGTAGGCAGTTTTTTAATAGTTTCTGGGCTTTGTAATTGAAATATCCAGATTTGTTATGCAATAAATTTGTACTGAGTTTCCCCAAAAATAAGACCTAGTCTTATATTTTTGGGGAGGCTCCAAAATAAAATAAGGAGTTATTTTTGGGGAAACATGATTTCAGGGTGATCAGCCCAACTTGGATCCCTCCTGGGTGAGTCCCCGTCCCAGGTGTAAGCACAAGAGGCAGGAAGCACATGGGGACCAATGATATCTAGGAGCAGCTGCAGCTCGCTGGTCCCACACTCTAGGGCTGCACACTTGTACAACACAAGTGAGTTGATTCCCTGTCCAAGCAGCAGATGGAGGTAGAGGCATGGGGAGGGGAGGCAGAGGATCTGGACACACTGTGCAGGCAAGAGTGAGTGGGCTGGAGTGAGTGACTGGCTGTGAGAAGATCATCTTCATGTGGTTGCTTTCGCAGCAGAAGGAGGCAGAGGCAGAAGGTAAGCAATCCTGATGCACCATGTGGGCAGCAGGCAATCAAGAGAAATGCAAAAATGAGCCTCTTACAGCCAGTCGGCCACTTCAGTTCACCAACTCTCAGATTTCTTGCTGCCTGCATGGCACATCTGGAACTCCTGCCTCCTCCCACCATGACTCTGCCTCCATCTGTTGTTTGGACAGGTAATCAACTCACCTGCACTGGCTGCTTCTGGACACTGTCACCCTGCATACATTGTCTGTCTCCTATGCTGGCTGCACCACTCTCTTAACTAGGGCTTATTTTTGGGATAGGGCTTATATTAGGCACATGCTTAAAATCAGTCCAAGGCTTATTTTTGGGTTCGTTCTTATTTTAAGGGAAACACAGTATGTATGCTTTTTAATATTTTAATTGTAATGGGCTAGTTCCTATTGAGGTTGAGGAGTCATGTCCTGCCCTCTAGGTCAAGTGGGATAATAGAGATTAAATGTTATTGTTTGCATTTTAATCCCTTAAGCCTTTGGCTTCTTCCAAAACCTGTAGCTGGCAATCGTTTTGTTTATGAATATGCTATAGCCTGCAGTCCCTCTGAATGGGAGCTGTTCCAGATGCTTGGTATCTGCTTTCAATAAGCACTTCACTTTTGTGAATGAGAACAAAAGTATCAAATTCATGGATACTTAACTTACTCACCTTCTCAGTGAGAGAGTGTGGTTTGATTTTCTCATTGTGGAAAGCCTTTTCTATTTCTTGGGGTATTTTTCCTTCTCAACTGATTTTTCTGGGAGGGGGACTCCCTACAAGAGAAACAAAGAAACACTGTTTATGCTGCCTTCTGTTTTACATTTAACTTTACCTTTAAATTGCCATCATGGCAAACTAGAAGCAATGTCAACACAACAGTTTGCTTCAAACAGAGCCCATTCCTCTGAAAGCAGAGGTAATATTTTTGATATCAGAAAAGTGGCAGGCTTCCATGGCTGGTAGAAAAGCAAATGTAGCAGCAGCAGCTGAGGCAAAATGCCAGCACAATAATAATGGCAGCAATTTACATAATAATATGGGATATTATTCAACATTTCCTTAACTCTGTGCCTGTGTTGGCTGTCTTAGGTTTGACCATGAGATAAAAGCAGGACAATGTAATGTATGAGAGAATAGTATATTTCACAAAGGATTATGAACTGAGACTAAAAATGCACTCTTTAGCTTGAAATTAACTCTGGAGTGCTGCATTTCTCATCCTTTTCAAGTAAAAATTAAAAAAAGAGCCGTCAAAGCATTATTTCTGAAAAATAAAACTATAATAGTAGCAGACTTGCTTCTTTTTTAAGTTTTACCATGAACATATATCTGCCTTCTTATTCAAATTGATAGGGTTTAAGTAGGTCAGATGGGAGAGGAAAGCAGCTGCATCTAATACTATATTCTTATTTCCTTATATCAGCAGAATGTAGATGCATAAAATATTATAAACTAACTAAGATAACAGCTTGGAAATTAGGTCAGTAGAAAACACAGATATCATATTGGTATCTTTATCAAAGCACACTAATCTAGGTTCTTATGCAGTGGTGGGATTCAATTTTTTTTTCACTACCGGTTCTCTGGCCATGGCTTGGTAGGTGTGGCAGGGAAAGGATACTGTAAAATCTCCAGTCAGAGGTGATATTTGATGGTTCTCCGAACTATTCAAAAAATTTTTTTAATAAAGTTTTATTTGGGTTTCCACACACACAGGATACAAGTAAAACATCTTTTTTTAAAATAGCATGGTTGCACTTCTTTATACAGACACAAACTCAATTTCATGCTCATTTTTGTGTTCCATTCCATATCTTATTACTATTCTGCATTTTCTATATAGTGTTTCCCCTCTTTTAATTTTCTCAATTTTATTTTGATTATCTCATCTCAATTCAAATAATTATATTTATACTTTTGTCTGTTCTGTTTCAATTTCATATTATCTTTTCTCATTAAACAAATTTTCTCCTGTAGTTACTAACTGGACTATGACACCTTTATATCTCTTAATTTTATCCATTCAACTCTTATTTAAACTTCGATATATACCTTAAGGTTATGACATTCAATATAATACATAATACATAACTTCCAATTGAATTCTGCTTGGTACATTCTTATAACACACACTATATTCTTTAAAAAGGGATTGTAAATATATGTAATTAAAACCCTCATCCCATTCCAATTCAGTTCTATCATTAATATTCATTAAAGTCTTAACATCCTTAACATTTATTTTCAATTAAATATTGAAGATATTCATGTCTTCCTTAAAAACATGTATAATCTCCATACTTAATTTTTCCCTTATTTCTTTTCACATGTTTTATAAATAATTAAATATTCATTTTATTACATTTATTTCTTGACAAGCATTCCACTAAGTTACAATAACTATTTTATCAAACATTTTAATCATATATTGTTTCATATTTTCTGAAATAATTTCTATTTCTAACATAACAATACTATCTTATGTACCTTTGCTGAATCCCTTTTTCAATTAGATTTTCACCCATTATCTCTAAATAGGCCCTGTTTGTCTATATTTTGTTTCTGTCCTTTATAACTTCTTTTCCTTTCTTTCTTCCCTCTCTTCTTCTCCCTCCCCTTTTTACCCCCTTGTCTCTCTACTTCTAATTCTCTCTTCTGTGTTTCCCTCTTCTGTTGCTTTCTGATTTTATACTTATTTTTCACTCTATTCTTTTTTTGGGTTGTTGTTTCAATCTTAAACTTTCCATTCTCTTTCCCCCCTTTCCTTTTTTTCCCCCACCAAAGATGACCTGTCCATTAAAGATGGCTTCTTCTTTGTCCCAATCTTCTTGTTCTGAAGGCATTTCTTGTTGTTTCTCATAGTTCCAAATCTCCATTTCCAAGAACCGAAATATGAAGCCAAAAGAACCTCTCTCTTCTTGTGCATCTTCTTTGTACTTTTTAAGTTCCATTTTCAATTTTTCAAAAAGTGGAGCCATTTTAAACACTTTTAAACAACTAACTGATTGATTTTAATCATTCAAATACAATAACAAAAAATCCAGAGATCACCAAATAATCCAAATAGTCCCAAGCTGTTTCTTCTTATTTCTTTTTTTACTTTCTCTTCCTTGGGTTTTACTATTTTGTTACGATGTTTCAGTAAGAGATACGATGTACTGAAACGATGTTTCAGTAAGAGATATGATGTATCTCTTGAAAGTCTTGTTGGGATTTTCCTGTAAGTTTTTTTTAATTCCAGGCAGTCTCCTCCATTCCAGATCCTGTGCTTTTATTCTTTTTCTCTCCTTTCCTGTTTTCAAAAGCTTTTAATTATCCAGAAATCTTTATTATCCCTTTGACTTTATATTTTCAGCATTAAATATCTATTAATGTCAAAGTGGATTTTTTTTCTAATTCCTTGCTTAAGCCCCTGTCACACAGCACCAATGGATGGAAAGAGGATGTAAAATGGAGAGAAACACTTGCCATCCATTGGTTAACACGATGCATCCATTCTGTACTCACTGCGTCTGTTTTTCATCCTCTCTATCCGTCCAGCATCCGTCTACTGACATTTCATCTGCTCAAAAAGTTTTGAGCTGCACAAAACTTTTTGAGCGGAAAATGTATCCAACGCGTCCGTTAGACATCCGCTATGGATACAGGGAACATCTGCTATACATCTGTCGTCATCCATTACACGTCCGCTATATCCGCTAGGCATCTGCTGCACATCCGCGCAACTCGCATCTGCTCCAGCGGAAAATGGACACAGGGAGGAAGCAAAACGGACATGGAACGGACACGCAGCATTAGTAGCATGGACATAGAAAGGATGAAAGTGGATGCAGCTCGCATAGAAAGCATTAAAATGGAAAAAAAGTTCTTATAGGGGACGTATCTCAGATATTTAGGATGTCTCCAGGATGCCTAGAGGATGCAAAAGGACACCTAGCGGAAAACCTATATTTCCTGTAAAAAGGGGGAGAAATCACCTGGATCTCACTTTCAGTCCAGCAGCCCTGAGGTGCAGACCTCTTCAGCCTTCATCTTTCTCTTGCTATTCCACAGCATCCAGTCATCTCCACCATGGATCATCACACACTCCTTTTGGTAGCCGCCATCGTTCTACAACAGTGCGAAGCCATCTACAGGCTCTTTCACCTGTTCTACGTGAAGAAAAGGAGGCATCCAAGAAATGTCTGGGTCCGAAGATGGATCACAAGAAGAGCAGAGTACGGACTGTATAACAAGCTGATGGTGGAGTTGAGAAAAGAAGACCCTCATGCATTCCAGAACTTCATGAGGATGCCTCCAGCCATGTTTGACGAAGTTGTGGAGCGGCTGAGACCCAGGTTGACCAAGCAGAGCACCAACTTCCGGCCCAGCCTAGACCCTAGACTGAAGGTGGCACTGACTCTGCACCACCTGGCCTCCAGGACCACATACAGGAGCATGCAGTATGGCTGGAGGGTGCCACACAACACCATCAGCATTGTGGTCAGAGAAGTGGTGCAGGCCATCATAGAAGAATACCTGGAGGAGCTCCTCCAGTGCCCCTCCACTGAAGAAGGCTGGAAGAAAGTTGCAGAGCAGTGGTACCAGAAATTGAACTTCACACACACCGTTGGAGTCATATATGGGAAGCACGTGGCCTGCAAAGCTCCAGCCAAGTCAGGGTCCACTTATCACAACTACAAGGGCTTCTTCAGCATCATCCTCTTTGCCATGGTCGATGCTGACTACAAGTTCATCTACATCGATGCTTCAGGCAACGGGTCAGCTTTAGATGCCCAGGTATACAATGCCAGTCACCTCAAGGAGGGGCTGGAACGCAACCTCATGGTGGGCTTCCCAGATCCAGACCCCCTGCCCAATGACACACAAGATGTGCCCTACTTCATCGTGGGTGATGACGCCTTCTCCCTCAGAACCTACCTCATGAAGCCCTACACTTCCAGACTCCTCACCCGTGAAGAGAGGATCTTCAACTACAGGCTGTCCAGGGCAGGGCAGGTGGTGGAGAACGCCTTTGGCATCCTGGCCAACAGGTTCCAGGTACTTCTCACCACCATGCAGCATCGCCCACAGACCGTGAGGAGGATCATAGAAGCTTGCTGCATCCTGCACAATCTCATGCGCACCCGCTACCCAGTGTTGCAGAACAGGATTGTGGACCTTCAACAAGGCAATGGGGACATGGAGCCTGGTGAATGGAGGCAAGGGCAAAACCTGATAGACACTATGGATGTGCCAGGCCCCAACAAAGCTTCACATGAAGGGAAGAAGCAGGACAACCTCCTGAAACACTGGTGCAACTCCCCAGCTATAGCAGTGGAGTGGCAAGACAGGATGGTAGATGCTTAATGGATGCTTCCTTCAGCCTGTCTCATCACACTGATGAGATTGTGCCATGTATGTTGAGTGGCCCTACAATGAACAGGGCATTTAATAAAGAGTTGTGTTTATGTTGAAATGTGTGGATCAATGATTACATTGTTAGTCCACCTGGGAGGGTGGACCATACAGTCCCACTATGCTTGCACTGGAGGTTTATCTATCCCACAGCTATTACCCATCCCACAGGTATCCCTGCCCATCCCACTGCTTTCTTAACCCATCCCACAGCTATTACCCATCCAACAGATATCCCTGCCCATCCCACAGGTATCCCTGCCCATCCCACAGGTATCCCTGCCCATCCCACAGATGTCCCTGCCCATCCCACAGCTATTACCCATCCGACAGGTATCCCTGCCCATCCCACTGCTATCCTTACCCATCCCACAAGCATGCAAAGGCTTAAACCATTTCTAAAAGTTTCCACCAAGACTTTATTGAATGAAATAAATGAAGCAAGTGTGTGAAGCAAAGATAATCTTTATTAATAACAAGCTGTAAAAGAAAAATGACCCAAGTGTCCCAAGCAAAGATAAAGTCAACAGGTAGTCACCCAGTCTCTGGCACTCTTCTTGGTCACTCTGAGGCATGCCCAGTCTCAGGGGTGATGGGTCCAGGTGCTGTGGAAGTGGCTGCTGCTGGAGTGCTGGTCTGATGTGCCATTGGGGTGCCTGGCCCCGAGAGGACTACAGGGGATGGTGTGTGGAGGAAGCACTGAGAGAGCTGGCTCAGTCCTGTGATGTTGAGAGCCCCTTCCTCCATGACATGGGGCATCAGTCCCAAGACCGATGAGAGATGTTCTGAGGCCAGGCTTGGCTGTGGGATGGAGGAAGGAGGAGTGTAGTGAGGCTGTCTGGTCTGCAGTTGAGCGAGGTGAGGCATGGGTGGCATCTGTGGCATTGGTGGCATCTGTGCATCGATGGCATCAGTGACGTCAGTGGCATAGGTGGCATCGGTGGCATCAGTGGCATCGGTGGCACCGGTGGCTTATGATGAACCTGTGCCTGGACTGGGAAGGGCTGCCTGTGCTGCTGGAACTCCTGGTAGCCATACCAGGTGAGGGGCTGTGGAAAGCCTTAGAAGGGCTGTGACATCACCTGGGGTGGAGGAGCAGACCTGGACTGGGTCGGAGCAGGTTCATCTGGGCCTGGAGGGTTGTGAAGAAGACCGGTGATCCTGTCCTTGATCACCTGGTACTGTGATTCGGACATGTCCAGGAGGGCCTGGTTGACGTAGGTGGGGAAGGGCTTGTGGTTTGAGGATGGTATGTCAGTGTGTACCAGCTGAAAGAGGAGATCTACACTGCTTTTGATGGTGTCCCTGATCTCCAGCAGGACAGTGTGGCTCTGCCCCTCCAGTCTGGCTCTCTGCCTGCTTTCTGTGGAGGTGGAGCTGGGGGTGGATGTGGGTTGTTCTCTGGTGGAAGTGCCCCCTACTTTCTCCCACTGTGTCAGGGGGTCCTCCACGCGCTCCACCATGGGGAGTGCAGCTGTCGGGGGGGTCTCCATCGTGGGACGCTCCACAGATACCTGCCTGGACAAAGGAGCTGACTCTTGGCCAGAGGAGAACTGGCTCTCTGTGGGCTGCCTGAGAGAGAGGGTTGTCAGAGGGGTTGCTCCTCGGTGGCGGATCTCACCCTCCAAGAAGCTGCACTTGGCCATCACGTAGGTCTCCCAGTCCGTCAGCTTGACTGTGGCCTGGCCAGATTTCTTGAGTTGCAGCTTCCCGTACCAGGTGGGGATGTGCTTCCACCAGCCGAGGAGGACCTCCAAAGTGTAGCCCAGGCTCTCCACCTTCTCTCTCCAAGCAGCCTGCTTCCTTTTGGTGTCTCGATAGAACCTGTGTCCCTTCCGTCATAGATACTCGTTCTCCCTCAGCCATTCCAGCACCCCATCCTCATGTTCCTCTTCGATGGAGTATTGCCTCCTCTCCCGTTCATGCATATGCCTCTTCCTCCCTCTGGCAGGGCCATCTGGGCCCTCATAAGAGGGGCTTCAAGGTTTTAGGGGCTGCTCCATCACACCACCACCACCAGCAGCAGCAGCAACAACAGTAGCAGCAAAAGCAGCACCAGCAGAATCAGCAGCACCAGCAGCACCAGTAGCACCAGCAGCACCAGGATCATCATCAGCAGAGTATGCACCAGCAGCACCAGCAGGACCAGCAGCACCAACAGGACCAGCAGCACCAGCAGGACCAGCAGGACCAGGAGCACCAGCAGCACCAGCAGGACCAGGAGCACCAGGAGCACCAGCAGGACCAGCAGGACCAGCAGGACCAGCAGGAGCAGGAGCAGCACCAGCAGAGTAAGCACCAGCAGAAGCACCAGCACCAGGAGCATTGCCAGCAGAGTAAGCACCAGCAGAAACCCCAGCACCAGGAGCAGCGCCAGCAGAGTAAGCACCAGCAGAAGCACCAGCACCAGGAGCAGCGCCAGCAGAAGCCCTAGCACCAGAAGAGTCAACCCCAGCAGCAGAAGCCCCAGCAGAAGCAGAGTCAGGGCCAGGGGGTGGGATGGTGGCCCTGTCCTTCTTGCCAGGTCTGGCAGCAGATGGCACAGGCTTCCTCTTCTTTCCCATGGTTGTTGGCTGGCTGGAGCTGTGTCTGGCAGCAGGTCTTTCCTCTGAATGGTGACCTGCTTGTGAGCTGCTTCCCTTTATATCCGCGGGGCTGACGCAATGCATCCTCCCCACATGCGCAATGAACGCTTTGCATCCGCTAGGCATCCGCTAGGCATCCGCTAGGCATCCGCTAGGCATCCGCTAGGCTTCCATGATGCATCCACTTCATCTGCTAGGCATCCGCTCCTTCCGCTGCCCGTCCGCTTCACTGTGCTCCCCTGGAAGTCCCGTGGATGTGCCATCCACTTCCATCCACTTCTATCCACTCGGCTTCCGTGGAGCATCCGCTTAACATCCTGGTTACATCCTCCTCCCCATCCGTTCCTTTCCGTTGTTCTCCGCTCTGCTTATGCAAATTCGGGGCACTTTTGAGAGCAGATAACAACGGATGGAAAATTTTCTTGTCCTCTGTGTCCTTTTTATATAAGTTTTGCATCTGTCAGCCTATGTGACAGGCTCTTTAAGTCTCTTTGCTGTCAGTATAGGAAGAGGAGAAAAAAACCCAAATCCTTTCCCTTTTCTCTCTTCTTTGCTGCTTAGAAATCTTCTTTGGGAACATGTTATTTTTAAAAAATAGTTTAAATTTCAGGGTACCTTATTTTTTGCTTTTGCTGACCCAGTCAACCAAAACTTTCTCTTCTTATATTCCTCCTGCACATTCTTTGCTGGTTGAGTTCTTTATGGTGGCCATTTCTGACCACCGCTGCAACCGCCTTCGGGAAAGGGAGTAGTGGCCAGCTGAGGAGGAGAGATGCAGGTCTCCTCAGCCCTGCAGGGAGTCTCCCCCTTTTTCACCACTTCTATGGGGTGGCTTAGCCCCCAAACCAGCCAGCTCAGGGCACTCCAGTGGCAAGTACGGATTGCGCAAAGTCATGGTTTCGGTCTGTCACCGAAGCTCAAACCGGAAGTCCAAACTACTCAAAATTTTTGCTACTGTTTCTTCAGAACTGGTCAGATCCTGCTGAATATCATCTCTATTTTTATGTCAGATTGTTTTTATTTTTCTCAAAATAGCATTACTTTCTGTGCATCCACATGTATGCTCAGGGAAACCTTGGTGGTCTGAGTGACAGATTTGGAGAGGCACTTTGAACACTTTCTGAAGAACACTTTCTTTCCAAAAAAGAAAAAAAAGGTGGGTGTCCTGTCTCATGCACAGAGGTGGATTTGTAGCTGTGCAGATGCAGATAGATAATTCCCAAGACATTAATAACAAAGTACATTTATTGGTACATTAAGTATCTTCATAACTCACATTTATGATGAAATTCTTTTATAATGACCAATCCCTTGTATATCAGCCTTGCAGGTGAAAGATGGTTATTTTCCTAACCCATCTCATAGTGGTAAGTTGCTTATCAGTTCATGAGTGCAAGCAAGAATGGAGGAAACTCCCTCAACCCCTCAAGGGTCAATTTAGTGACCAATCAGGATTGCAGATGTGGCCACATGACATGAACTACATTTCTCAGGATACCTTTAACTACATTTACCATGTTGCATTCCCCTAAAGGAACAGCTCATAATTCCTAAGTAACTAACCAATTCCCACAGTCCCATAGACTGGCTGGGACAGCACAGTGGGGTAGATTTTGCATGGATATAGCCAGAAGCAGTTTCCAGTACAACCTTGTAAGTCTTGCAAAAGAAGCAGCTGCTTCAACAATTTGAAAAGACACTGGAATTATGGTACAAGAATTGTATACTTAAACATGTAACTATCAGAGGATGGCAGTTCGATACTGAAATGTTAACTTAAACATGCACTTGTCTTTTAATTTTCATTTCTTAAATGTTATTTTTGAACTATTTAAAACTGAAACATTATTGCTTGCTGGAAATTACATAAATCAAATAAATATTGGTTATGGTCAAAGACTAGCATAGGGAGGGTGGGACACAGACAATTAAAAAGCATAAAAATCTTTTTGAAAACATAAAAATATATAAAAAAACATTTAAAGGGAATTTAGAAAGAGAAGCAGGGATGGGTTTCAAATTTTTTAGCAAGGGGCTCTCTGCCCTAATAACTGCCTGGGTGGGTATGGCCGGGTGGTCATGTGACTGGATGAGCATGGCCAACTCAACACCACTCCCACCCAGTCACATGACCCTCTGCCATGTGTAACTAGGTTCTGTTGCTCCTGGTGTTTTCCGTGGGAAATCGGTCTCTCTCTCTCTCGCTCCCTCATTTATTTTCTGTTTTTTGTCTTTTTCCATCCCCTCTCCCTCTCTTCTTTCTTTCTCTTTTTTTCCTTTCTTTCTCCCTTCTCGTTTATTTCCCTCTCTTTCATTCTCTCCCTCCAGCTCTCCCATTTCTCTACCTCTCCCCCTTCTCTCTCTCATTTGTTTCTCTCTTTCCTCTCATTCTCTCCCTCTCAGCTGACACGGGAAGGGAAGGTTTTATTGGTGCAGGGGTGTCACTCGAGCATGTCCCTCACCTCCATCTCTGCCTGTTCATGGCAGAGCAACTTCTCCCTCGTTGGGCATTAGTCAAAGGGAAGCAGTAAAATCATTTTGATTCCTTTGCTAAAGTTGCCATTCCCTTCTTCACACGGCTTCACCCAGCAGCCAAGAGGGAGGGAGAGAAGGGGGCAGCGGGGGCTGCTAGCATTGTCGATGGAGCTAGCAGGAGCAGCAGTGCACACAGAAATGCCACCGCCTTTTCCCTCTCCCTCTCGGCTGCTGGGGAAGCCATGTGAAGAAGGGAACGGCAGCTTTAGCAAAGGAATAAAAAATGATTTTACTGCTTCTCCTTGGCTAATGGCCAGAGAGGGAAAAGTTACTCAATATTCATTCCCCCTCCCCCCAGGGACCCCAAGGTCAACTGGCAGAGCCCATAGGGGGTGTAAGGTGGAAGCAGATAAAAAAACCACCAAAAGATTCATTGATTCAAGGAAAACAAGGTTTTATTCACATGTCTGCAGAGACGGGTTCCCTCAGGCATTGAAGGAACCCAGAGCAAAATTCAGGCAGCATTTTTATACCCTAACTGTCCTCCCCCTCATTCGAGGGCTTGGCTCACATTCTTTCTGTTTTCAAATTGACACATATATTTCGAAGGTTCATACTAGCTCCCTATCTAGCAAAAGCAGTTACACGGTTTCTGACATTGCAGCACTTTATTACAATTCCCCATTGTTTTAGCCTTATCTTGTTTTTTTCTCTTGTGCACAAACTGGAACACTTTCTTATTTAGCAGAGCTACTGAGTTTGAGACACACTTCCTTATTTAATTCAATGGGCCATCCAACATGACTTCGGTTCTGCTCACAATCCCCCCCTTTTCTTTTTCCACTCTTGTCTCAAACTCAAATAGCAGATCCTCTGTTTCTTTCAGAGTGATTTCTCTCTGATACATCATTAGAGGTTCTGCTTCCTGCTTCTTCTCAAATCTTGAACCCAAGGATTTCCCTATTTTCCCACACATTGTTATTGCACCAGGGAGACACTGAACACAACAACACAACAATACACAGCATATAATAATCAATATAATTCTCATTATGGTAGATCTAAACCAAGTGGAAGCCAAGACCATAGTGCTCCCCACAAGTCTGGCAATGAGGAATCACCTCTTTGTGATAATAGATTAGAGCGAATACATTCTTCCATTAATTTTACTGTCTTTGTAATATTGTGTTGGAAATAATGGATGTATACACAGCAATGCGAATGAATCAGAGCACACACACCCCCTTTTGTAGTTAATACAATGTCTAAAGCATACCTATTTTGTAGAGCAACCTGTCTTACTTCAGAAAGCTCGGTGTTGATCATTTTAATATTCTTTATTGTATCATTGAACATTGTTACCGTGAAGTTATTTAGAATATGTATTATCTCGGTAGTTCATGGCTACTCCCAATGGTGTTATACCACGGGAGATTTGGGTCCAGAGTCTCCGAGTAAGGCCAGATTCTGAGTCTCTTTTATTACATCTCTGGCCTTGGGGAAGGACATCAAGTTTATATCACATACCTGATTGTACATGTGCCACTCCAGTTCACCTGTTCTTCCTGACATGTGCATGCATAACCAGCAATTGGTGATGTTCAAGGAATATGAGACCTTCTTGAGATCCTTTATGAACACATTGTCATCTCACAAGTCTGTTCCCAAGTCACCCGCAGGTCCAACATATTGTGAACTTCTTTGATGTATTAATGTAAATATAGTTGCAACAAATAGTCCTCTCCATAGTTCAGCTGACATCTCCATGGTGGTTTCTGCTGGCTATTTCTTCAAGGTTACCTTTAGTGGCTGACTGTCCACTGGGATTGCCTTCCAAGGTTTCTCAAGTTCCGGTGCTTTCTTGACTCTGCTGTAATGCGTCCAGCCTCCTTCCCGAGTATGGACTGCAGATTCAGTCATCAGCAGCACCTGGTACGGACCTTCCCAGCTAGGTTGCAGTTTTTCACTTCTCCAAGTCTTTATCAGGACCCAGTCTCCAGCCTCATGTGGGTGTTCGCTACCAGCCAAAGGTGGTCATTGCACCAACAGTCCCTGTTTGTGAAGAGAAAGCAAAGACCGAGACAGTGCCAGCAAATATTTCCAAAGGAACAAGTCCCTGAACTCTGGTATGGGATTGCCTAGTTTGGCCAAATAGGGTCTCCCCATCAGCATTTCAAAGGGAGAAACACCTGTGTCTTTCCTTGGACAAGTTCTGATCCTGAGCAGAGCTAAGGGAAGATTCTTTCCAACCCCCTTTTTCTGGCAACTCAGTGAAATCAATTTGTGCTCTCTGAAAAGGCCAACCCACTAGGGGTCACCCTCCCATCTCTTTCTTGCATGCCACTTTCTTATTTACTTTCAAACAAATCAAACATTTCCAGCAGATGCTCTGAGCTACTGTCCACATCCTCAGACTCCAATAGTGAGGTTTAACGGATATGACCAAGGCCTCCGTTCCCCAATGTCCTCTTTCATGAACTTTCTCCAATATTCCCCTCATGACAATGGGTGACACCACCTTGACTCCCTCCGACGTCTGCCATCCCTCTGGGGTTTTGACACATCTCTCTTTCTCCAACTCCAAACTTTTCCTTTTTCTCTGGCTCCCATTCCTCCCTCTCGTCCTCCTTTTCCAGTATTGGTATAGATACCATTACCAACTCTATCTCCCCTGCAGCTTCCTTCGCCCATTTGTCCTCCCATCAGTTTCCCACAACCTCCGGTGTGTTCCCCTTCTGATGTGCACTCACATGGACAATTGATACTCGGCTGGGGAGTTGCAATGCCTCTCAGGCTTGCTCTACTAACTGCACTTGCTCTATTTGCTTCCCATCTGCCTTGATATACCCTCTTTCTCTCCAGATTTTCCCAAACGTGTGCAACCCCCCCCCCATGCATACTTGGAATCAGTCCAAATCGTTACTTCCATCCCCTCAGCCAATTCCAAGGCTCTGGTCAGGGCAAGCAATTCATATTTCTGGGCTGACAAAGCAGCTGGGAGTGATCCTTTCTCTATTACCTCACCTTCCCCGGTTACTATTGCAAACCCAGATTTTCGCTTTCCATTTTCCACCCTGCTAGATCCATCTATAAACCACTTCTCTCCCTTCTCCAATGGAGTCTCTTCCAAGTCCTTTCTAACCTTCGTCATGAGATCCACTTGCAATAGACAATCATGGTCTTCCAGTTCTCACGCCTGCCTTCTCCCCGCCAAGAATTCTGCTGGATTTAGATTCTTGTCTGTTCCTATTACCACATCAGGACTGGTTCTCAAAATGATTTCATACTTCAATATCCTCCCTTCGGTCATCCAAGTGGTAGCCAGCTGGTTCAACACTGAGTTGACCTGATGAGGCGAATGCACCACCAAAGCTCCCCCAAAGGTTAACTTTTTGCTCTCCACCACCAACATCGCTGTTGCTGCCACAGCCTGAACACAAACTGGCCATCCTTTCACAACCGGCTCTAAACCCTTGCTTAGGAAGGTTACTGGCTGGTACTGCCCCCCTCTCTTTTGGGCAAGGACTCCAACTGCTGTTCCCTGAGCCACATACAAATGAAATGGTAGTTTCAGGTTTGGCAAGGCTAAAACTGGAGCGGTTGACAAAGCCTTCTTCAGCTCTTCCCACCTTTCACTATCTCCCTCCTCCCATTCTATGTGCTCTCCCTTTCCAAGCAACTTTCTATGCAAAAACTGTGCCAACACTGTGAATTGGTCTACCCAGATTCTACAGTACCCCAATAATCCCAACGCTTTCTGCACCTCTGCCTTGTTCCTGGGAGGAGCCAAGCTCATGATCCCCTTCACCCTTTCAGGGTCCAAGGACCTAACCCCCTGCTGAATGTAATGTCCCAAATATTTCACCTTTTTTTTTCCTACTAACCCCTTCACCTCCTGCCCACACATCTGATGATATCTTCTCGTCATGTTCCATTGTTAACATACACATATGAACTTCCTTCCTTCTATCCCACAATTCTATTCCAAAAACATCCAACAAGTCTCCTCCTAGCAAGTTCACCCCTGAATCCGGAATATACAATATTTCGGTTTCAGTAACCACATCATTCAATTCCAATCTCACCTCTTCCAAAATCTTGACCTCTTGGGATTTCCCACTCACCCCAACCACCTTTAAAGTCTGCTTTGACCTGCATGTTCCCTCTACCGGATCGCATAAAGATGTCCGGCTTGCACCGGTGTCGATCAGGAACAGCCGCTCCTGATGGTCAGGACCCACTAACACATTTATCAATTGCTCCCCGTGGGTCCCTCTTGGGGAGCCAGAATCTCCCTCATCGTATAGGGCATAGCTTCGTTCCTCTGGGGTTTTGGGACATTCGCATGCAAAATGTCCCTCTTTCCCGCATCTGAAGCAAGTTCTACTCTGGGACGGGTGTTGGAATCAACCGCCTCGATTGCCCCCTGGACCTCCTCGCCTAACCGGGGGTCTCCACTCCCTGCTGGAGATCTTTCATCTCTCCACCTTGGCCTCGGATCTGATATCTGGGTCCCCCTTGTTATGCCTGGGTTCCCCAACCAGGGTTAGGTAGGCAAGCTAAACAGAATGTGCAGCGTTAGTCAGATAGGCACACAGATAA
>BLBF01000044.1:23136762-23155298 GCA_015471245.1 Laticauda colubrina | reverse complement strand
CCGAGCTGCTTCCGTTATATCCACGGGGCTGATGCAATGCATCCTCCCCGCATGTGCAATTAACGCCAGGCATTCATTAGGCTTCCGCTGTGCATCTGCTGTGCATCCGCTTCATCTGTTCCACGTCCGCTGTGTATCCGCTGTATCCGTTCCACGTCTGCTTTGCTGAAGCCCCCCGGAAGCCTAGCGGATGTGCCATCCGCTCCCATCCGCTTCCATCCTCTGGGCTTCCGTTCCGCATCCGCTTTGCATCCGCCCTGCGTCATCCCCGTGTCCGTGTTATCCGCTCTGGTTATGCAAATTTTTGCTCCTTTTGAGAGCGGATAACAACGGATAGAACATTTTGCTCATCCGTTGTGTCCTTTTTGCATCTGTTGGGCAGTGTGACATGGGCTTTTGGGGTTTTAGCGGGTTTTTAAATCAATGGAAGACAACATTTATTAAGAATATGACTTCACAAGATTGTTGTCAGGCTTCCGACCAGTGTCATAATGCAATTAAGAGTCTCCAGCCATCTGGCAATAAAAATCCAGTCTTTTTATTAGGACTACCATGTCAGCATTACCTAGGTGAAGCCAACTCTGACTTCACGCCTAGCCTCTGACCCTGTTTCCCCCTCCTCCCCAAAGTGTGTCACCCAGTCACATTCCCCAATGAGGAAATTTCATGAATTGTAGAAGTCACTCCGTCCAGGCATTGCTGGTATTCCTGGAGATAGCCTTGACTTGCTCAGCCAAAATGCATCTTGTTATGACTGAGGAGTATATTCCTTGGTGCAGCCAAGGTGCATGAGTTTGCATCTCCCTGTCTATGGCAATTCAAGAGCAGATCAGGGAAGCTTCACAAGTTGACAATTATGTTATATTAACTAAAAAGTCTGGTTTTAGGGTTGAGAAAAAGGTGAAATATTTGGAAGGTCATATTAACAAACACAAAGCTATTTAAAAATAATTATGCATCTCCCTGGAATAATAAAAAGGACTTATTAAAATGGAATAAACTGTATTTATCACTATTGGGTAGAATTTCTATAATTAAGATGAATCTCTTACCAAATATGTTTTTATTTCAGATTTTACTAATACTTGCAACTGATACTCCATTTAAACAATGGCAGATGGATATTTCTAAGTTTATATGGCAAGGGAAAAAACAAAGAATTAGGTACAAACTTTTCCAAGATGCTAGGAAAGAGAAGATTTGTATTTACCAGATTTGAAATAATATTTCAATGCTTTCTCTTTGAATTGGCTAAAAGAGTGGGTAAACTTCCAAAATCAGAGGCTACTTGATTTAGAGGGTCATGAATTAAGATTTGGATGGCATTTTTATCTATTATATGATAAGATTATAGTAAATGTTGATTTTAATAACCATTTTGTTGAGGGGGAGGAACTGGCGTCACAACCATACAGCATGCAATCTTGGAGGTCTGAAATTGCAGCCAATATCTTTGCCCCTGGATGGTCCAAATGGACCTAAACCATCCCAAAGAGATGGTGATAGTAAAGGGCGCGTCCTGTAGATCCCAGGGATATCGTAAAGTCCTTGGTTGATCCAGGAGAAGCCCTTTTGCCAGTGGCAGAGAGGCAGCCACCAAAGCTGCTGAAGTTGGGACAGCTTTGAATGGAAGAGGTTGAAAGAGAAAGTGTGTCGGTCTGGTGAGAATTGTTCTTTTATTGTTCTAAGACTTAAAAGGACTTGAAAGGACACCCTAAAAGGAAAAAGAATCTGTAAAAGTTTTGACAGAACTGAATAAGCAGCAGTTTTTAAACAGAAGTGTCAAAGTCAGGCTTTGCTTTATGATTTTTTTCTTCATAGCTGGACTTCTATTGTGATTCTGCACTTGCTAACCGGACTGGTTTTTTCTCTATTTATATCTATTTTTTGTCTTCTTTTTTTGACTTTGTAATACTTTAGTTTAGAGGCTCCCTTAAGTTATACTTGGTTTTTTTTTTTTAACTTTTATTTCATTTTGTCCGGGAAAGGAGGGGGAGAGTGAGAGTAAAGAAACTTTGTAACACTGCCAACTAGAGGCTTGAAAATATTTTAGACGAAGCTGAGAAAGCTGAGAAAGAAAGTTTTGAAATTATTTTTCAAGGATGTTGCTACGTGATACGATAGTGGGAAGAGCATGGAAGAGTATTACTGCAGGTGTTCTTCTGGATTTCTATCAACAATTGAAACTTGGCTTTGAAGCTTGGAGAGAGCTATGACAAGAGCCTTGGATAATTAAATAAAATGCAGTGTGTCTTTTTTAATTTCTTAAATTGGCTCACCTCCCACTACCAGCAGTACTGTTCATTTTTTCTTTTTAAAACCTTTATTTTTGTAATATTTTCATCTTTGTTTTGTATTTTAAAGAGAAAGCCTCAAAATTTTCTTTTTTCTTTTCCTTTCTTCTTTGGGATTTTTTGTTTTTTGATGTGCTTTTTTTAATTTGAATATTCTCAGTTGGATTAAGGCGTTGAAGAACCTGAAGAATTACTTTTATTTTTTTTAATTCTTTTTTAGTTTTTGCTCTTTTTAAACTTTTTTTATTCTTCTCCTTCCTTTCTACCTAATTATTGATTGAATTAAGGTTAAGAAGAACCTGAAAAAAATTTTTTCTCCTTTCTTTTTATTATTATTGGGTTTTTCTTTCTACCATTCTTATTTTTCATTTTGGATTATAATTGGCTATTTCATAATTGGATTAGGGTTTAGAAGAAACTGAAGATCCCGAATTGTTTAAAATGAATAGAAAGTTTATAGCTTCTGGCTCCTCAACTTCTACTTCCGCCTCCCCACCATCTGGAGGACAACATTCAATTCAGACAATGTTAAAGCAAGATAAAGATTAAGAAAGAGTGACTCTACAGATGATTATGCAAGGAATCCAAGACCTTAAAATAAAATCAGATAACAACTGAAAAGAGAATACAAAACATTAAGCAAACAATTGAGCAAAGAACAGAGAAAACTGATGAAAAGGTGGAGAATATTCAACAAATGATGGTGAAGTATGATGAGAGATTCCAAAAAATTGAAGAAGATAAACAAAGAGACAGGAAGATTGGAGATATCAATATCAGATTAACAGTGGTTGAACAAGAGAAAAGTGTGATCCTGAAATGGGAGATTGACAGATCAGAATTCTATCTCAGATTTCAAAACATAGAGGAAGAAAAAGGACAAAATCTAGCTGAGATAATGATAGAAATATTGGCTGAAGCTTTGGAAATAACAGAAGAGAAGATGATGGATGGAGTAGATGAGGTATACAGAGTTTTTACAAGATATGCGATGAGAAATAACCTACCAAGAGAAGTTCATATCAGATTTACAAAGAAAGCCATTAAAACACAAATATTACAAGTGGTAAGAGAGAAAACATTGAAATACAAAGGCAAGGAGATTGTGGTTTTAAAGCAAATACCCAGAAGAGTGAGAGAGATGAGAAGACAATATCGATTTTTGACTAAAATGCAATTGAAAAAAGAGATGAATTATAGATGGCTAATCCCAGAAGGGTTAATGTTTACATGGCAAGAACAGAGATATAGAATTGACTCAATCGAGAAAGCAGAATTATTTTATGCAGAATTTTTTGGAAGGAGAGAGGAGGCAGAAAAAGAGATTTCAGTAATTGAATTTCAAGACGATCAAATGGAGACTGAAAAGAAGAAGGTGCAGTGGGTGGATTGGTGGAGACTAAAGAACAAAGTGAACCAAGATCTACGAGAGCTGCCAAACCTAATTATAAAGCATAATTATGGAAGAGAAAAAAATGATTACAATGAATATAAATGGACTTAATTCAGCTGTTAAAAGAAGGAAAATTTTTCACAGATTAGAGAAACTAAAATTTGATATAATTTGTCTACAAGAAGTACATATTAAAAAACAATATGAACAATTGTTGATGCAGCCAAAATTTGGGAAAATATTTACTTCTTTGACTCAGTGTAAGAAAAGAGGAGTGGTTTTATATATTAAAGAGACAATTTCAGCAAAATTTATTTATACTGATGAAGACGGAAGAGTATAAATGGTGGAAATAATGGACAATAATACGAAATATGGCATAAGGGAACTAAAATACAGGGTTATTTTAGAAGACATCATATACGGGAGTCTCTGTGGTTAAATTGGGAGAAGATTAAAAGACAATGTTATTTGAAAATTCCAGTCTGGTTATTGACTATTGAAGCATTTTCTTATCCTATAACATATAAGAAGGAACAAACAGTTAGATATGGGGAAATTTTGAATGAAAAGGGTGAACTTAAATCGATGCAAAAACTAGAGGAACAAGGTATAAAGATGAATTGGTTTTCTTATGCACAAATACATTCAAGGTATGAAAAAGAATTTTAAACAAGGTTTCTATAATAAATTGACTGATTTAGATAAGATTTTGACAGGTACTGATGAAAAGGTGATTAAAAAACTGTATGGATATTTATTAGAAATTAAACTAGAAGAAGAACAAATTAAAGAAACTTTGATTGCTTGGGGAAAGAATTTTGGATATGGGATTGATCTAGAGAAATGGCAAAAATTGTGGTTTCAAAATTATAAAATGACAATGTCAACAGCATTCAAAGAAAATCTGTATAAGATGTTTTATAGGTGGCATCTACCTCCTGCAATAATAGCAAGAATGTTCAAGAATAAATCCAAAAGATGTTGGAAATGTCATCAGATACCTGGCTCATATAACCAAATGTGATGGACTTGTGCAAATGCAAAAAAATATTGGATTAAAATCCACACATGGTTGGAAAAAATGACTAAAAAGCATATAGATTTCAAACACAATATTTTTATTGGGAATTCTACCTGATAAATACAGCAAACATTTAAAATATTTGATTGTAAATGTATTAATAGCAGCTAGGATTGTATTTGCTAAAAATGGGAAAAATGAGAAAATACCATCGCAGGAGAAACTATCAAGAAAATACTGGAATGTGCTGAAATGAGTAGATTGACATTTGAAATTAGAGAAGAAGAGGATAAACAATTTTACAAAATTTGGGACCTTTTCTATCAATGGCTAGATAACAAAATATAGTAATAGAATATGCAGAATTATAGAAAATTATGAATATATAAAGATGTATTTCTTTTTTTACTATTATTATTACATATAAAAATGTTTTTAGGATATATTTGGGAGGACTATATGAATTGTTATAAAATAAGCTAAATAAAGTATAGCTATCTCGCAAAGTATGAATGAACAAAATTATAGTCAAATGATTGGTTAATCATAATACTAGGATATTCAATTTTTGATTGATAAAATGAATTATTATGTAATGTAACTGTAATTGAGACTATGAAATCGATGCACAAATGTAAACCAACCGAAACACTGTTTGTACACTTATGGAAGAAAGTTGGATGTTTTTATGTTTTGTATGTTTTTGTTTGTCCTTAAAAATCAATAAAACTTAACCAAAAAAAATAAATAACCATTTTGTTAGACATGCCATCCTAAAGCCCCTGTCCCACTGCACTAACAGAGGATGTAAAACGTGAAAAAAAGCTTGCCATCCGTTGGAAAATGCTATGCATCCATTGTGTACTCACTGCATATGTGTTTCATACGCTCTATCCCTGGAGCATCCATCCACTGAGATTTCATCCGCGCAAGAAGTTTTGAGCTGCACAAAACTTTGTGAACGGATGAACTTTCAGCCATGTACGATGTACATCCGCAACATATACAGGCAACAAATGTTCTATGTCCGTTATCTGTTAAATTTCCACTGTATCCTCTCTGCATTCCTCTGGCCATCCCCTCAACTCACATCTGTTGCAGCTGAAAACAGAAAGAGGGAGGAAACAAAAGGTACACAAAACGTCTACACAGCGCTAGTAGCACGAAAATAGAAAGGATGTAAGTGTATGCATCTCATAGAAAAGTATTCAAAACGGACAAAATGTTTGTATCTGGGATGTATCTTGGATATTTAGGATGTCTGCAGTATGTCTAGAGTATGTAGAAGGACACCTAGCGGACAACCAATATTTCCTATAAAAAGGGGGAGGAAATCATCTGGATCTCAGTATGAGTTCAGCAGCCGTGTTGTACAGTCCTCTTCACCCTTGGTCTTGGTCTTCCACATCATCAATTGTTCTCCACCATGGATCATGACACAGTCCTTATGGTAGCTGCGCTCATTCATCACCAAAACCAAAACCTGTTCAGACTGTTTCACCTTTTATTCAGAATGAGAACAAGGAGACATCCAAGCGTTGTGTGGGTCTGAGGATGGATCATGAGAAGAATGGGGTTTGGACTTTATGACCAGTTGATAGTGGAGCTGAGGAATGAAGACCCTTGTGCATTCCATCACTTTATGAGGATGCCACCAGCCATGTTTGACGAACTTGTAGAGTGTCTGAGACCCAGGTTGACCAAGCCTAGCACCAACTTCCATGCTCACCTGGACCTTGGACTGAAGGTGGCAATGACTCTGTGCCACCTGGCCTCTGGAACCACATACAGAAATATGCAGTATGCATGGAGGGTGCCACACAACAGCATCAGCAAAGTGGTCAGAGAAGTGGTGCAGGCCATCATCGAAGAATATGTGGAATAGCTCCTCAAGTGCCCCACCACTGAACAAGGCTGGAGGAAACTTGCAGAAGAGTGGTATCAGAGGTAGAACTTTCCCCACACCATTGGAGCCATAGATGGGAAGCACATGGCCTGCAAAGCTCCAGCCAACTAAGGCTCCAATTATTACAACTACAAGGCTTCTTCAATATCATCCTCTTTGCCATGGTTGATGCTGACTACAAGTTCATGAACATCGATGCTTCAGGCAACGGATCAGCTTCAGATGGCCAGGTACACAACGCAAGTTACCTCAAGGATAGGCTGGAACACAACCTCATCATGGGTTTTCCAGATCTAGACCCCTTACCCAATGACACACAAGATTTGCCCTACTTCATCATTGGTGATGACGCCTTCTCCCTCAGAACCTACCTCATGAAGCCGTACAGTTCAAGATACCTCACCCATGAAGAGAGGATCTTCAACTACAGGTTGTCCAGGGCAAGACGTGGTGGTGGAGAACACCTTTGGCATCCTGGCCAACAGGTTCCAGATACTTCTCACCACCATGTAGCATGTGGCACAGACTGTGAGGAGCATTGTGGAAGCTTGCTGCATCCTGCACAATCTCATGCGCACCCACTACCCAGTGTTGCAGAACAGACTTGTGGACCATCAAGAAGGGAATGGGGACATGGAGCCTGGTGAATGGAGGCAAGGACGAATCCTGATAGACACTGTGGATGTACAAGGCCCCAACAGAGCTTCACGTGAAGGGAAGAAGCAGCGTAATCTCCTGAGACAATGGTGTAACTCCCCAGCTGGAACAGTGGAGTGGCAAGACAGGATGATAGATGATTAAAGGATGCTTCCTTGAGCCTGTCTCATAACACTGATGAGATTGTGCCATGTATGTTGAGTGGTCCTACAATGAATATGGCATTAAAAAAGAGCTTTGTTTATTTTGAAATGTGTTGATCAATGAACAAATTGTTTTTGATAAAAAAGGTCCATATGTGTGGCAGCTGGGATGGTGGACATACAATCCCACTATGCTTGCACTGGAGGTTTATCTATCCCACAACTATCCTTATCTATCCCACAACTATCCTTATCTATCCCACAAGCATGCAAAGGCTTAACCATTTGTTCAAGGTTTTCACCAACACTTTATTAAGTTAAAAAAATGAATCATGTGTCTCAAGCAAAGATAACCTTTATTAACTGTCTTAAGTAAACTGTATGAGTTTATTAAAAAAGCAAAATGAACCAAGAAAAGTGTCTTAAGCAAAGATAAAGTGAACAAGTAACAACTCAGTCTCTGGCACTATTCTCAGTCACTCTGAGGCATGTCCATGGTCTCAGCTGTTAAGCGGCCAGGGACTGTGGAGGTGGCTGTGGCTTGAGTGCTGATCTGAGGTGCCATTGGGGTGCTTGACCCCGAGAGTATAACAGGGGATGGTGTGTTCAGGAAGCTCTCCTAGAGCTGACTCAGTCCCATAAGGTTGAGATGCCCTTCATCAAGTACCTGGGATGTGAGGCACAAGACTGATGACAGATTGTCCATTGACGGGCTTGGCTGTGGGGTGAAGGAAGGAGGAGTGTAGTGGGGCTGTCTGGTCTGCAACTGGGTGAGGTGTGGCATCTGTGGTGTGTGATGAACCTGGGCCTGGACTGGGAAGGTCTGTTTTTGCTGTGGGAAGTCCTGGTTGTCATAGCCTTGGTAGGTGAGAGGCTGTTGAAAACCATGGAAGGACTGTGACATCGCCTGGGGTGGAGGAGCAGACCTGGACTGGGTTGGAGCAGCTTCAGCTGGGCCTTGAGGGTTGTGCAGAAGTGCTGTTATCTTCTCCTTCATCACCTGGTACTGGGCCTCGGGCAGGTCCATGAGGGTGTGGCTCACATAGGTGATGAAGGTGTGGCGGCCTGAGGATCCTCTGTCCAAGTGGACCAGCTGAGAAAGAAGTTATGTGCTGGTCTTCATTGTGTCCCTGATCTCCAACAGGACACTGTGGTTCTGGCCCTCCAGCTGGGGGTGAGGGTGGGGGTGGATTGGTCTCTGGTGGCTGCTGCTTCTTCCTCCATTTGTGACAGGGGATCCTCCAAGTCTGCCGGCATGGGGAGTGTAGCTGTCGGGGGGGTCTCTGCCTTGGGGCCCTCTGAAGACACCTGCCTGGACGGGGTAGCTGGCTCCTGGCTGGAAGAGGAGTGGCTGTCTGTGGGCTGTCTGAGGGAGAGAGTTGACAGAGGGGCTGCTCCTCAGTGGCAGATCTCACCCTCCAGAAAACTGCACTTGGCCATGACGTACATCTCCCGGTCAGTGAGCTTGACAGCGGCCTGCCCGGATTTCTTGAGGTGTAGCTTGCCATACCAGGTGTGCATGTGCTTCCACCATCCCAGGAGTAGTCCAGGCTCTTTGCCTTGTCTCTCCAAGCTGCCTGCTTCTTCTTGGTGTCGCGATAGAGTTTGTGGCCCTTTCTCCAGAGGTACTCGTTCTCCCTCAGCCACCTCCTCCTCCTCCCTCACCTCCTTCTCACGGTCCTTGGGAAGAGTGTACTGTTTCCTCTCTCCCTTCTCCTTCCCTTGCCTCTTCCTCCATCTGGCAGGGCCTTCAGCAGCAGGGCCTTCAGGGGCTTGAGCAGCAGGGCATTCAGCAGCAGGGCTTTGAGGGCCTTGGGGTTGATCCACCACAGCAGCAGCAGCAGCACCAGCAGAAGTACCAGTAGTAGCACCAGCAGCACCAGCAGGTTCAGAGTCAGTGACAGGGGGTGGGATGCTGGTTCTGTCCTTCTTGCCAGGGCCGGAACGAGTAGGCACAGGCTTCCTCTTGCCTGACTGACGAACCATGATGTTCCTTGAAGATGTATGTGGCAGCACGTCTTTCCTCTGAATGCTGACTGCATGCGTGCTGCATCCTTTTATATCTGCGAAGCTGATGCAATTCATACTCCCCGCATGCGCAATGAACACTTTGCATCCAATATACATCCGTGCGGCATCTGCTTTGCTTCCTATAGTCGTCCGAGAGGCATCCGCGTCATCTGCTACGCATCTGCCCCTTCCGCTATGCGTCCACTTCGCAATTCTCCCCCAGAAGCCCTTCGGAGGTGTCATCCGTTTCCATCTGCTGTCATCTGCTAGGCTTCCTATGAACATCCGTTTAACATCCCCGCTACGTACTACCCCGTCCATTCTTTTCCATTCTGTTTATGCAAATTTTTGCAACTTTTTGGAGTGGATGAGAATGGATGGAGCCACCCCCGAAATTTTTCTCATCCGCTGTGTCCTTTATGCATATGTTTTGCGTCCGTCAGCCAGTAGGACCTATCCTTAAGAGTTTGGAATAAAGATAAACCAAGGTTTTCTATAAAGATGTCTCTTGGAAACTGTGCTCACCAAAAATGCACAACAAAAATGTTCTTCCAGTGTCAACTCAGAAAGTTCAGACTGCATCAGGAACTGTTGATATAATTTTATAAAGGAACTATTTGTCAAATGTATTTCTATACTTGTCTGGTTTGGTTCAGCAATCAAACAGGACAGGTACAGACTCGAACAGAAAGAATAATTACAACTAGCCTGCCTTCTATAAAAGACCTATATATTGTGCAGGTCAGAAAGAGGGCTGAGAAGATATTTGCAGACTCTTCACATCCTAAATTGTTTCCAAAATCTTCCCCTTAGGATGCCACTAAAGGGCATTGCAGGCCAAAGCAACTAGATACAGGGACAGTTTTTTCCCTTCAGGCCATCACTCTGCTGAACACCTAATTCTCTCAGTGCTTTCTAATATCTATGTGAATTTATTCAGGGAGTATTATGGCTATAGCATTATAATATATCCTTTGTATTATCCTTCTTGCTCTCCCCTCTTATTAGTATTATGATGATGATTATTCTGCTGCTCTGCATATAATTCTTCATCTGAGATAAATTCTTTGTGTGTAATTATACTTAGCCAAATAAAGTATTCCATTCTATTTGAGAAAGGCTTCTTCACAATTCTACATACAGCCACTGGCACCTTCGTAGAGACTGCTGAATCTGAGTCCATTTGCTCAAGCCAAGTTCTGCCCTTTGTTAGAAATTATATCAAGACCTTTCTCTTTCCAGCTATATTAACCCTGAGATAAAGGAATTCATGTTAATAGAAGTAGGAAAAATCTGTTTGTTTTAAGTAATGGTATGCCATTACCAATATCAAAACACATAATATGAATTATAAAAAGATAAGATATAATCATTTTTGATAAATTAAGAATGGATATTTCAATGGAGTATATTTTAAATTCATGTAATAAAAATTGTTAAATAAGGAGGTGATCATGAACATACAGATTAACATGATACCAATATAAAACATTAACCCTCTCAAGATAATCTTCCTCCTTTAATTTCAACCATGACCTCCATTGCAGTTAAGAAATATTGTTCTTCTATTTCTGTCATGGTTGCCTTGAGAGATCAAGGATTTTTAAAATTTTAAAAAAAATTATTGATCTATGAAATGCTGACACAAAGTAGTTTCATAAGACAGAATTCACAAGCTTCAAATGCATCACTGCTAGAATTCAGCTACCCAGAAATATTTTTGTATTCTAAATGGGTTTCATCTATTATTTTAAATATGCTTTGAGAAGTAATTCCAGTAGTGTTATTAGCAAGTGCAAAAACTATGTTATTTTTATTAAATTGCTTTTTAAAATAAAAGAGCTAAGACTTCTTTTTCAAGACATTGCTCTATTCCTTCTCTCTATGAAGCCATTTTAATAAGATGTCTCTGTGTTGACATATCTACATATGACCCTACTATTTCTTAATTTTTTTAATTTTCATCTTATTCTCTCAATGTTTCTGTCATTAAAAAAAGCTCTCAATATTTTAGTTTTATTTATTCATCCTAATTGTTGTGCATAGAAATTAGAATACTCCAAATAACTAAATCTGATTGGCCGAGCAGGCTGCAATAGGATTGGTCAATAAAGTACCATTGCAATTGGCCCACTGATGGCGGGAAATCTTAAATAACTGTCATTGGCTGCAAGCTGCAAGCAGCTGCTATAAAAAGGGCTGCAGTGGCTCCAGCAAATGTTCTGTTACAAGTCACTGAGTTGTGTTAATAAAGAGCTGTTTGTTGAAACACCGGTCTTGTGTACCTTTCATCTCAGAACAGAACACTGGCGACGAAGGTGGGATCGTCTTAGAAGAGCAAGACTGAAGCACGCAGCAACAAGAACAGAGCAAACAAAATGACCAGTAACAATGCGCCGCCCGCACTGTTCAACCCAGCCAAAGAAGATTGGGAGTCATACATTGACTGCTTTCTAATATTCTTAGAAAGCAGCAAGCTACAAGAAATAACCGACCAGAGGAAGAGAGCTATATTCCTCACGCACTGTGGCCCTGCTGTTTTCAAAATGGCCAAGGTATTACCAAAACTGTGGGACATCAAACAAATGGCATGGCCAGAATTAAATCGAATGCTATGAGCCCATTATGTGCCTGTGGTCTCCAATCTTATTAAAAGGCACAAATTCTATAAGCGAGATCAACGAGAAGATGAGTGCATCAGAGATTTCGTAGCAGCCATAAGAGATATTGGAGGATCCTGCAAATTTCTCAACCTGGACGAAGCCATGAGAGACTGCGTGGTCCTTGGATTGAAGGATGCTACATTCCAAAGCAAGCTACTAAACAGACCAAATATCACAGTGGCTGAAGTCATCACAGAAGCCACCGCCGCTGAAGCAGCCAAAAATTCCGCAGCCACCATGCACCAAATGAACTCAAAAAATCCAGAACCACAGAACCAAACTTGAGAAAAGAAGGTGGAAGGAACCCAGAAAAAACCCACCGCAACTGCCCACCATGAAGACCTCGACTCCCTGAGTGGCACCGATGATGACAATGAAGACATACACAGGCTTCAGTCGGAAAGAAAATGGTGGGAAAAAAGAGGAAGGAGGTGAGAATTCCAGTGTGCTGGATGTGGAGGTGACCACCTGCACTCCAAATGCAGATTCCTGGATGCCATTTGCAGATTTTGTGAGAAACGGGGGCACATTGCAAAGGTCTGCCAGAACAAAAAGAGCTATAGTCCAAAAAGATGCTGCAGCACTCCCCCCAGAAACAGAGATAGACAAGCCGAAAGCCGATGGAGCCAAGAGAACAGAAGCCGGCAAATGAACAACAGAGAAGAAACACATCAAACAATAATCATAGGAAATGCCAGCAAACGCAAAAAAGGTCCGAATAAATGTAAAAATCAAAGGAAAGCCCTGTGAGATGGAAGTAGACTCTGGATCATACCTGTCAATGGTACCATGGAACATCATCAGAAATATAATACCAGACATCAAGCAAAGAGAACTGGAACAGCAAAGCCTAATACTCAAAAGATTACCAGGGAAACTGAATCCCAGTAGTGGGTCTTGGACATTTTCTAATAGGATTCAAAAACCACGCTGAAGTACTTCCTCTGACAATTGTTGACTGTGATCGCCCTAGACTGCTGGGAATTGAATGGTTCGTGCCCCTGAGAATTGGAATGACAGGAATCAACAGCATCGCTGAGACCAATTGGGAGGAGAGCCTGCTGAAAGAGTTCTGGGACGTATTTGACGGGACCCTAGGCAAGTACAAGGGGACCCCTATAACATTCAGCCAGATGCGTTCCCTTTGCCTTAAAGCCGAAAATAGATGAGCAGCTTAACAAACTCATTGGACAAGGGATGTTAGAGCCAATCTACCATGCCAGGTGGGAAACTTCCATCGTGACTCCTGTCAAACCAGATGGGTCAGTATGCATCTGTGCTGACTATAAGGCCACCCTCAATCATGCACTCCAGCAAAGCGCGTACCCTGTTCCAGTAGTTCAACACCTGTTTCATTCATTAGGGGGAGGAAAAAATTTTGTGAAACTTGATCTCGCACAAGCATATCAACAGCTACTGGTTGACCCCGAAACTGCAGAAGCACAGACTATAGTCATACACAGAGGGGCATTCAAATGCAACAGACTTCAATTAGGCGTTAGCATTGCCCCAGGCATTTTCCAAAGCCTAATGGAGCGCCTTCTAACTGGACTAAAATCCCTATTTTGATGTCATCTTAGTATCAGCAAAAAACACACACCAGTTAGAACATAGACTGAGAGAGGTCTTGAAAAGATTCAGGGAAGCAGGACTTAAAGTCAAAAGAGAAAAATGCAAACTAGCCACCAATCAAGTCGAATTCTTAGGCTACCTCATAGATGAGCAAGGGATACACCCCACTGAAAAGAAAATAAAAGCAATTAAAGACGCACCCAGACCTAAGAACAAAAGAGACTTACAAGCGTTCTTAGGTCTCATTAACTTCTACAATGTCTTCCTGCCCCAAGAGGCAACCGTAGCAGAGCCATTACATTGGCTATTAGATAAAAAAACTGTCTGGAATTGGGGCCACCGAGAACAAGCAGCATTCCAAAACATTAAGGACTTATTAACATCCAAAACCGTTTTAATACAATACAACAACACCCTGCCACTGATGGTCACATGTGATGCATCGCCTTTTGGAATCGGCGCTATACTGAGCCACAAGCTACCAGACAGCAGAGAAGCTCAAATCTCCTTCTATTCCAAAACACTGTCAAAATCTGAAAGGAACTACAGCCAACTTGACTGAGAAGCCCTTGCAATCATAGCAGGCATCAAGAGATTCCACGAATACCTCTATGGTAGGATATTTTCTATTATCACAGACCACAAACCCCTGCTAGGAATTCTGGCAGGAAACAAACCAACCCCGAACATCCTGTCACCAAGAATGATGAGATGGTCAGAATTCCTCACTGCATACAATTACACATTCATCCATCACCCAGAAAAAACCATCACCCATGCAGATGCCTTAAGCCGTTCCCCGCTGTCTGACATGGAAGGCGACCCTGCTCCCACCATCGCAATTCTTCAGATTGATACATGGCCGAATCTGCCACTAACCGCAGCAGACGTTGCTAAAGCTACCGCGAAAGACCCGCTGACAGCTCGGATTCTGCATGGGGTAGGTAAGGGCTGGCCGGATGAGGCTAGAGGCGAGACTTTTAAACCTTTTTGCACCCAGCAGACTGAACTGTCCATTGAAAAGGGTTTTTTACTGTGGGGAGACAGGGTGGTAATTCCCAAAAAATTGCAGGAGGAAGTTATTGTGCATGTTGCACGAGGGACACCCGGGCATAGTAAAAATGAAGGCCCTGGCCAGGAGTTACATCTTGTGGCCAGGGCTGGACAGGACATTGAAAAATGGGTGGCTACATGCCATGACTGCCAGAAATCAAGGCCTACCCCCCCCTCTTGCACCAGTCCTGGAATGGGAAACTCCCAGAGGCCCATTGTCGAGACTCCATATTGATTTTGTGGCGCCAACAAAAGGGAACACATATTTGATAATTGTAGACGCTTATTCAAACTGGCTAGAGGTTATTCTTATGGCGCCCACTACTACTGAAGCAGTCATGAAACAATTGAACAAACTTTTTGCTACACATGGACTGCCAGCTGTAGTAGTATCTGACAATGGCCCCCAGTTTACTGCTTTAGTTTTTGAACAATACCTAGCTGCCCAGGGTATCTGACATGCCCTAACAGCGCTGGCTCATCTGGCTTCAAATGGACGAGCTGAATGCATGGTTTGTTATACTAAAGAAGCCCTAGACAAACTGGACACTGGGGACATCCAAGATAGACTAAACAAACTGTTAACAAATCAGCATATCACCCCTAGCACAACCACTAACAAAAGCCCAGCAGAACTCCTCATGAGGAGAAAATTGTGTTCCTACCTAGACTACACCCCACCTACACCTCTGTAAAGCCCCCTGACTCCTCAAGTAACTATTGTTCCTTTACCATTGGAGACTTACCTTACCGGGGACCCATTATGGCTTCCAGCCACAGTTACTCAAATTACAGAGCCCTGGTCATACCGGCTTACACTAGACGATGGCAGAACATGGAAATGACACATTGACCAGCTTCGCTCTATGACATTGGAATGCAATACTAACCTACCTAGCTCTGAAGCACCGCCGCACATACCACCCCCATCAAACAATCCAAAAAGAACCAAGGAGGGGGAGGAAACACAAAATAATAAAAAGGAGAGATGAAACACCAATAATACGACAAAAGACACAACACAAACCTGAATTAGAACTCCCGGTAAGACAAAAAGAGCACTTACCCATAGATGACCTCCAGAGAAAAGAACCGATAGGAGGGAAGCAAGGTGAGGCCTTCCTGGAAGGAGACAGCCAGGCTAGCTCGACCAACCCAGACAAACCAAGAGGGAGTGGCAGAGCCAACTCATCCAGCCTGAGAGGCCCAGGCGGGAGCAGCAAGGCTGACTCACCCTTCCAAGAGGTTCCATGGAGAAGACGCAGAGAAAAGGTGATCCTGACTGAAAAGATGGAAGACCACACTGAGACTGAGCTGCGCAGGTCAAGTAGGACCTGCAAAAACCCCACCTATCTGCATGACTATGTTACGCATGTTGGATGAAACCAAGAGGGGAGGGGTGTTGTGTATAGAAATTAGAATACTCCAAATAACTAAATTTGATTGGCCGAGAAGGCCGCAATAGGATTGGTCAATAAAGTACCATTGCAATTGGCCTGCCTGATGGTGGGAAATCTTAAAGAACTGTCACTGGTCACAAGCCGCGAGCAGCTGCTATAAAAAGGGCTGCCGCGGCTCTGGCAATGTTCTGTTACAAAGTCACTGAGTTGTGTTAATAAAGAGCTGTTTGTTGAAACACTGGTCTGGCGTGTTTCACTGTGTTCAGTCATGTAACATTGTGTTAAATGTAGGAGAAATATGGGGTTCTAGCTAAAAGCCCGAAGTAAATATTCTTCCCAGGAAAACTAAAATACTTCAGCAATGGAACACTTAACTTTTCTAGCTAAGGTATATAGATAATATGGGAAAAGATACTGGCAGGAGAACAGTCTTTGATGATAGTCAGGAAAGTTAACATTTTAACTCCTTCAGGATTTAATGAGTTGCAAAGGATAATAATAATAATGATTATTGGCATTGAATGTGCCCTCTAACAGGGAAAGTGGTGGCTTGATTCAACATATGTTGCAGGATAAATGAAGCCAGTTATTTGTAGAGATCTAGTAATTAGTGGGTCATAAGACTGATTATCTACTTGATTCTCCAAATCATGTGGTCATGTTTGTTGTAATGTTGTTAAGGTGCTAGCCAAGAAAATCAGGAGACTGAGTTCTAGGCCTCCAGTTACTCTTTTATTTATTTATTTTTATTTATTTATTTTTATTTGTCAATTGCTTACAATAGGTATAAGTAAAAACATAGTTATGAATACATGGATACATATAAGAAAAATAAAAAAATATAAAAGAAACAGTAGGACAGGGATGGTAGGCACATTGGTGCGCTTATGCACGCCCCCTACAGACCTCTTAGGAAAGGGGTGAGGTCAATAGTAGACAGTCTAAGTTTTTGGTGTTTGGGGAAAAAAACCACAAGTTCAGGTAGAGCATTCCAGACATTGACCACTCTGTTGCTGCAGTCGTATATCCTGCAATCAAGTTTGGTGCGATTAACCTTTAGTTTGTATCTATTGTTTTCTCTAGTGTTGTTATGGTTTCTCAACCCAACCTACCTAGGCTTGTTTATGTGGAGAAAAGAGGAGGCAAAAGCATTAGATATACTCACCACTTTCAATTCATACACCCAAATGCACACTTTTAGAACTATGAACAACATGGATATCTGGTTTGATCCTCTGTTCTAAGATTAATTATAATTAAATCATACTATGTGGTAGTTGTGTCAGTTGTGTATGAGACTTGTGCTGAATGTCTAGAAATGCCTGCGGATTATTTTTCCATGACCTTGATAGCCCTTAAGTCGGAAACCTCAGCATTTAATTGTTATTCTGGTTTTCTTCAGCTTCTCTAAAAACAGATATGACCACTCCTTTTGATCTATAAAACTACCCTGAGCCTATGGTGAGTTGAGTGTACCTTGTGGAATATTGGCTATTCCTGCCAGCTTAGTGTCATCTACAAGTCTGATGAGTTCCTCTTCTGATGATTTCCCCTCGTCAAGATCATTGATGAAGATATTGAAGAATACTGGACCTAAGACCTTCAAGTAGTTCACTGCTTACTTCCCTCCACATGGATGTCATTCACTTAAGGACTTCATGTTAAGTGCAGTTTGTCAGCCAGTTAGGAATCCATTTGGTGATGAGTTTATCCCAAATTTTTCTAGTTTACCAAGAAATAGGCTGAAGTATATTTGTTAAATGCCTTACTGAAATCCAAGTATACTATGTCCACAGAATTTTGTTGCTCCACTAGTTTAGTCAGTTTGTCAAAGAAAGAAATAATATTTGTTTGGCGCTGTTGGAAGAAATGTCCATCTAGGTTCAGTTCCAAGTGGGAAGAAAGACACTGAAAACATGGAGACTGCTTGGAAAGATAGTTTAATGGTCAACAGGACCACATTGAGATCCTGGACAAAAAAAGCACATGGGTGAGAGAGGGAGATAAATGTATACCCTTCATTGGGTTTTGAATTTGCTTCCTGTTCCTGTAGCAAGAAATGTATCCTGATTGGTTGTCAGACTCCATAGGTCCATGCAGGGGTAACTTTGTAGGTTGTCTTGAGTCCTAAGGTTGGTTGAATCTTGCTGGGTGATATAATGAAGGGGCTGGGCAATTCCTATTATGTTTTAATGGCTTTGTCTTTGTTTGGATCTGAGTGAGGGCTAATCCTTTCATATCCTGAAGGCCATGTCTTAATCCCATCACCCTGGAGCTGAAGGAGGGGCAGGGAGCTGCAAGAAGTTGCTTTGTCTTTGAAAACATGTTTCTCCTTTTCTCATCCAGGGGAATATAATATTCTGCCTTTTTAATATTTTCTAGAATACTTCATTCTTCTAGGAGAGGGGTGGGTGTTAACTA